>JAJPUD010000006.1:996044-1011652 GCA_023553655.1 Myrmecobius fasciatus
TAATTTGCCCTGGGGCAGTTCTGCTGATTGAGTCATTTCAGGAACTGGGCAGTTCTGCTGATTGAATTATGTCAGGGGCTGGGCAGCTCCGCTGATTGAATTATTTCTGGTGCTTATCAGACCTGTTGTTTGATTGATTGCTTTAAGGTGCTGTGTAATGGCAGCTAGTTACGATGCTCATCAGGGGTTCAATGGTTCACAATCTATCCCCCTCAAAAGGCAGACCCTCCAAACCACCTGCCCCCAATCAGGACAAATTGTTCCAAGAGGCTCGAAGAAGACTCCCAGGTGTGTGAAAAGCACAACGCTCCCACTCCTGTTCTGACTCCTGTTCCAGCTCCCTGCTCCAGCTCCCTGCCCCGGTCTCCCTGTGCTGCAGTCTGGGTTCCGTAGGCCACCCCCTGCCCCATTAAAACAGACCTGTTTTGAGGTTCTTCCAGAGTATCTTCTTCTAGAATCGTGTTGTTCTCCAGATATTGTGGATTTTTTTGCTTCAGAATCAGTCTAGAGGCTTCATATTTTGTTGGTTTGAGGGGAGGTTACACTTAACCATTTCTTTATGTACTTTATTAGAGGTTCTGAAGAATTCTGGCTTTCTATATGTTACCTTGTTTTCAATTTAAAAGCATGCTTTTAATAATAGTTTAATTTAATTTTTTTGTCATTTATGCATGTAAGAGAATAAAAATGACTTCTGTACTCCACACTTAGATTCACTGCCTGAAACTATATTCTCCAACTGTATCCCAGTCAAGAAAGCACTTATTTCTCCATTTCCTGAACTCTCTCTTTCCTTTTCTTTTCTCTATGCTTTCTCATAGTGAATTCATCAGCAATTAGGGGTTCAGTAATAATCTCTATGCTGATGTCATTTATAATATATGTAATATCACATGTGAGACATACAAATGTATATAGATATACATATAAAAACATATCAATATGTGTATGGGGGAGGGACTGAGGGGAAAGATAGGAGACAGGGGAGAGAGGGAAGAAAGAGGAGGAGGAGAAGAAGAACAATAACAACAGCAACAAAGAAGAAGAACAAGAAAGAACAACAAGAAGAAGAGCAAGAAGAAGAAAGAATAAGAACAAGAAAAAAGAATAAGAAAAAAGAAGAATAAAGAAGAAGGTAGAAGGAAGAGGAGGAGGAGGAGGAGGAAAGGGATAAGAGGGAGGTGGCCGTGAAGGTGGAAGAGGAGGAAGAGAAAGAGGAGGAGGAGGAGGAGGAGGAGGAGGAAGAAGAGGAAGAGAGAGACAGAAAATAATCTTTCCCAAATACCAGGCCTAAATCAATAACTGTTTACTGTTCATTTTGTACTGGATGTTCCATATACATCTCAAAGTTTTACATATACAAAAAAGAACTCATTCTCTTTTTGACAAAAAGTTCCTACTCTTTCAAACTCCTTATTAAGGAGCTAAAGGGAACACAATCTTATCAGTCATCCAAGTGCACAACATTGGTGACATCAATGGCATCTCACTTGCACTTATCTCACATATCTAATCTATTCCTAAATCTTTTTGTTTCTACCTTCATAGTACCTCCCTCCCTCCATCTCCTTTTTACTCACACAACTAACTCCCAAGTTCAGTTCCTCATCACATCTCACCTGGACCATTTCTTCAAATTAGTCTTGCTGCTTCAAGTCTTTCCCATTCCAATTCATCTTCCATGTAGCTGCCAAAATGATTTTCATGAAGTATAAGTCTAATCCTCCCCCCTTACACAAATTCAGTGCCTCCTGATACTTTCCAGGGTCAAATATAAAATATAGCATTTAAAACTTTACACAACTTGATCCCCTCTTATCTTTACAATCTTCTTATATTTTATTCTCTTTAATATATTCTATAATCTAATCATGCTTGCTGCTTCTCACATGACATTCCATATTTTGTCTCCATTACTTTAAACTCCCTGCCTGGAGTATCCTTTCCCCCCTTCCCCCATTTCTACCTCTATGAATCCCTGGCTTCCTTTCTTCAAGATTTAGCTCAAATACCACCTTTTTCAGGAAGTCTTTCCCAGTCTCTCCATTCACTTGAACTAAATCTTTTTAGATTACTTTCCATCTGTTCAATACAACTACAATGTGTGTCCCTAATTATTTATATGCTATCTTCTATTACGATGTAAACTCCTTGTGAATAGGTATTGATTTTGCTTTTCTTCATATACTTGTTGTTTAGCATAGGACCTGCTACATAGTAAAGTACTTAACAAAAGCTCATTAATTGCTTAAATGACTGATTGTCTATACAGCCTGATATTTGTTCATAGATTTTACTCCCCTATTTTCGGGAGATCATTTTGATATCTCATAAGCATCTTAAACTTCCGCATGTACAAAAAACTTCTCATTCCTTTGCACTGATGGGTAAAATGTGTCATATTGAATATTTCTTATGTGAACTAAACTTGGATGACAATAATAGTTCACAAATATGTTTGGGATATTGCTTCCTTCCTTTGTCTGTCAGGGATCCCTGTTAGCAATCATCAGATTTTTTTCTTTGCTTCTCCTTTGTAACCCTCATTGCTTCCTCAAAAGTTCTGTGATAATTTGAATATTTGGCCCAACTGTCATGTTTGTTTAGTCCTTTTAGTTCTGTCCAATTCTTTGTAACCTCATTTATTGTTTTCTTGGCAAAGATGCTAAGGTGGTTTGCCATTTCCTTCTCAGCTCATTTGACAAATGAAAAACTAAGGCAAATAGAGTTAATTCACTTGCCCAGTATGACAGAGCTAATACATTTCTAAGGCTGGATTTGAACTCAGATCTTCCTGACTTCATGGGTGGCACTTTATCCATCTAGTTGCCCTGTATAATGAGGTAAAACATAAAGACAAGTAGAGGTTGTAGATGGGCCCCTCCAAACCCTAAGAATTGCTGATTGAATTGGAGATACTCTGTGTGAGAGGTAATTAGAAAGAAAACGTGTCTTCAGATCTTGGTCTTCCATTAGAACTGTGTCTCTAGAAATTTAAAATAAAGGGAACTCTAGGTAAAAGACTAATCAGGTTAAGCTCAAAGTAGCAATTGTCTTGAATTTAATTTTACATAAATCATAGGTTTGCCATGAAGTAAAAATGAAATGATATTGAAAAAAAATACATAACCTTCAACATGTACAATAGCTTAGAAAAAAGAAAGTTCATAAAAGGGGAAAATTGTCAATCACATTTTAACATTACTCTGTATGAAGAGAAGCTGATCTAAGCATTTCAGTATTTCAAATGAATAAAAAATTTTTCCTAGAGAAAAGGATATTTGTTTAGGTTTTTCATAACTATGATGAAATATTTTTTGAAGATTGTAATTTTTCCCCTTTAACACTACTCACCAAGTAATCTAAGTCAGGTGGAAAGAGACCTATAACAAAGGAGCATATGTTCTCTAGGGCACTAATCATTAAAGATGGATCAGATGACTAAGTTCAAGTTTCATCTGCACCATTTGATTTTGTCTGTAACCTATGGACTAGCACTCCAAGCCCTGGGCTATACAGGTTCAGTCTTAAAGATGATACTACAATTTATACATTGGCTTGTTGCTAAATTTCCAAATGTAGCTCAAGCTGATATTGGGCTTAGATGATACAATTGTCTATGGCAAATCTGGACAGAATGCTAAAAAGCAGTGAGTTTGCCTTTCTGACAAAAATCCCTCTCTCCAAAGATATGGTTTTTCCAATAGTGACCTATGGATATAAAAATTGAACCATAATGAAAGTTGAGTGCTGCAAAACTAATACTTTCAAATTGTGGTGCTGGAGAAGACTTTTGAGAGTCCCATATGTATATACACAGCATAGATATAAAATAGAGTCATATATATGTACATATATGTATGTATATATGTATAGAGAGAAAGAGACAGCATAGCTATAAAATGAATAAATACAAACTAATGAAATATAATCTAACTGGGTAAGAAGACCACTAATAGCTGGGTAAGTAAGGAAAGGATTCAGGGAAAGGATGATCTTGAGGTGCTTCTTAAAGTAAGAAAAGGATTCTGTGAATCAAGATTAAGGAGGAAGTTCCAATTAAGTGGGATGGCCAGTACAAAGGCACAGAGAAAAGAAATAGGATGACATGTGGGGGGAATAGTCAGGCCAGTGTTGCTGGAGGCTTGAAATATGGGTTGTTTCCATGTTTAAAGATTTTTAAAAGTTAAACAGGGGAATTTATATTTTATTGAAGAAGTAATAGGAAGTCACTGGAGTTGTTTAAATGGGAGAGATACATGGTCAGAAGTACATTTAAGAAAAATTACTTTGGCAACAGGATGTAGAATGGAATGGAATGGTAAGAGATTTGAGCTTTGGAGAACAATTAGGAGGCTATTACAATAATCTAAATGAGAGGTGATAAGGGCCTGGACTAAGATGGTAGTTGCATGAGTGGAGAAAGAGGATCATGTGTGAAAAAATATCACGAATGTATTAGAAATAGTAAGACTTAGCAATTGATTAGTATTTGTGGGGGGAGAAAGTGAGTACTAGAGGATAATGTCAAGGTTACAAATTTGGGAGACTGGAATGATGTGGTAAAGTTTAGAGAGAAAGTGCTGTTTCATTAGAGTTCAATTCTGGATATATTGAGATTCAAATGACTCTGCTATATACTTTCTGAAATATTCAACAGACAATATATCTAGGAGTGATCTTCATAGGGATGGTGATTGTCTCATTTTGAATCCTCTCATGTTCTGCTATGCACATGACAATTTTTTTTCTTTTTCTGCATATATATGTGTGTGTGTATATGTGCATGCATTGCTTATATACATATGTATATGTCCACATATACATATATACACATTCATATATAATATTTATAATCATTTGCAAATTTACACACATCATTAATATATATCATGCTTATTTGTTGTCTATTTCTTTGAAAGTGGATAACATCATCCTTCATAAATCCAAGTCTTTCCATATTTTTTTTCAATTTTCCTTTTTTTTTTTTAATGGAACAACACAAATTCCTGAATATAAAGCTATGGCCAATTGAAGGCCCATTATATTGATTAACAAGTGGTTTTTATATATATATTTTTTTTCTAAATCTTCCAATTCATCATTTCCTACATCACAGCAATATTTCAACCTTATTCCATATAGTTATTCTAAATAGCATAAAACAATATTGATTACATGACTGATATATACTTTTCCTATTTTTCTCTTTGATTAAATCTATTTTAGCTTTAACTTTGAGAAAAATGATTATTAACCTTGCTTGTTTTCTGATAAATCCTACTTCTAATCATTGTTATTATGTTTGTGTGTATCTCTCATTTCCTATCCCTGTTGACTGCTTCAGCACAGATTTTTATCACAACAATGGAATGGTAATAGAGATTCAAAAAGAGAAAACCAGAAAAATTAAACATTGTAAACACACACAGAAGAGAGAATTTCAGAATAGGACACAGACAAACAGAATAATGTCAGTATTATTATTTTGACTATAACAAAAAAATTTAAGAGTATCCATATATATGAGATACATAGTTTCATATTTAATCCTCTAGTTTTTATATTTTAACTAAGTGAGAATACTCTATCAATTAATCAATCAATTATGAAATGTTCTTTTACTAAATATGAAAAGTTCTTTAAACAAGAATTACATACTTAAATTGAGTTAAATAGGAAACTTGGTAATACTCCAGAAGTCACCTCTAAGTTTTCAATCTAGTTGAGACTTTTTTTTTTAAATTCTAGAAATTGAAGCGAGCCCAAACTTCTATACAAAACTCTGAGAATGAACTGCTTAGAGGCAGAGGAAACCTTGGTTTTACCTTTGTGTTTGCCAACCCACACCTTTGATTGGAGGAGGATCATCTGATGTTTGAAGGGCTCAAAGGATTTTGGATTTCCTGTATTCTGATCAGCACCCTAGTATGGCCCCTCTAAGACAGAAGCACATGAATGCAAGATATGCATTGAGTGCCAAGAATAGATCAGACACAGATTCATTATGCAAACAGGAATTTCCTGAGAATCCTATGAATGGAAGAATAGGATGTCTATCAACCAGGACCTATAAATTACCTCTTTGACACATGTAGTCTCCCAGCTGGAGCCCAATTTTCCTTAGACTGCATATACTCAGAAGAAAGCAAGCAATGGACTTTTGGGAGATATTTTGCACTGATTATCCTTATTGGATCAGCCCAGTGAATTCCCCTTTCTATTTTTTTCTTCCATTTCTTCCTTTATTGTTAGGGTTTTTTTTAAAAGCTTTCTATTTTCAAAACATATGCATAGATAGTCATCAATATTCATCCTTGCAAAACCTTGTGTTTCATTTGTTTTTCTCCTTGCTTTTCTTCAGATGGCAATTCATCCAATATATGTCAAACATGTACAATTTCTCTCTCTATGTATTTCCACAATTATGATGCTGCATAAGAAAAATCAGATCAAAAAAGAAAAAATGAGAAAAAAACAAAATGCAAGCAAATAATTTTTAAAAATGAAAATATCATGTTGTAATTCACAGTCCTCTCTCTGGGTGCAGATGACTTTCTTCAGCACAAGACCATTGGAACTGGTGCGAATTATCTCACTGTTGAAAAGAATTATGTCCATCAGAATTGATCTTCACATAATTTTGTTGCTGTGTATAATGATCGATCTCCGGTTTCTGCTTATTTTACTTAGCATCAGTTCACATGTCTTTCCAGGCTTTTCTGAAATCATCCTGCTGATCATTTCTTATAGAATCATAATATTCATATATCCATAATTTATTCATTAATTCTCCAACTAATGGGCAGCTATTCAGTTTCCAGTTTCTAGCCACTACAAAAAGGGCTGCCACAAACATTTTGCACACATGGGTCTCTTTCCCTTTTTTATGATTTCTTTGGGATACAGGCCCAGTAGAGACACTGCTGGATCAAAGGGACACAGTTTGATAGTCCTTTAGGAATAGTTTCATATTGCTCTCCAGAATGATTGGATCAGTTTACAACTCCATCAACAATATATTAGTGTCCCAGTTTTTCTACATCCCTTCCAATATTCATCATTATCTTTTCCTGTCATCTTAGCCAACCTGAGAGATGTGTAGTGGTACCTCAAAGTTGTCTTAATTTGTATTTCTCTGATCAATAATGATTTAGAGCATCTTTTCATATGACTAGAAATGGTTTTAATTTCTTCATCTGAAAATTGTCTGTTCATATCCTTTAACCATTTATCAATTGGAGGATGGCTTTTAGTGAATTCCCCTTTCTAAAAACTACTTAAAGTTAACTAAACTGATGTTCAGTTGATAATCTTTAGGGTAGGGGCTCAAACTAATAGTATTAGAGAAGTCATCTCAACAGTTTGGATTACCCTGAGAATCCTCAGAGATAGAGGCAACTTAACTCAAGAACTGAAATTTATCTGTGAGTTTTAAAGTTGGGATAAAAATCCTGAGGACTTTCACAGGCTAGATTATTTTTCCAGCTTTCTTTCTACATTAAAATGTTCTTTTTGTTTTTGATTTTCTAGTTCAAAAAAGAAAAAGAAAAAAAAATCTAAGTTTTAGAATCCAGTTCCTTTTGTCTTTATTGAAGAGAAGGATTTTGGCCAGAAATACTATTAGCCTTGCTTATCTACTGATGGGCGAATAAGCATTGCCTTAACATCTGTTAAAGGTCAAAAGAAAGATTTTCCCCCTAAATTTATTTTGTTTATTCTGGATTCCTAAAGTGTGGATACACTTTGCACTGTTTTATTTTTTTAATAAGGTTTTACTGATACTTTGTGCTGAAGTCTTTTTTCTCCCCAGAAAAAAAAAATTGGACATAAGCCATTGCTGAGTTAATACCCTATTCTTAACTCAACATTTCATGAGAATCTATAATTTGAACCAACAGTTCTTCCACAAATTATATCAACAAACTGAAATAAAGGAAACATTAACAATCATTCAGCTTGTCAATCTATCTCTGATTTTGTTTTCTGTTTAGTGTTCCTATTATGTTACTATTCTAAATATATATTTTCCCAAAACTAGTTTTTGAAGTATGAAAATGTAGTATTCCTCTGGGATCATTACTGGGCACTTAAATTCATGGTTTGAGGTCCCAATAGGTGTCTTCTACCGAATTCTTCTGGGGTCTAGAGGTACACTTGATAGTCTGGGGTTTCTAAAACTGTTGTTCTGAGTTCCTATTGCTATTTACAATGAGCTATACAGAAAATTATCTTTTATAAAATATATTTCCTAAACATGAACAGATGGCACAAAATATCTCCCCAAAATTGGGAGCACAATTTTGCTTTGAACACATAAAATCCTTAGGAAGAATACAGAGATGGAGGGACAAAAAGAGACAGAGAGGAAAGAAAGACACAGAAGAGAGAGATAGAGAGACAGAAAGAAAGGAGAAACAGAAAGGAGAAAGACAGAGAGAGAGAGAGAGAGAGTGGAGAAAGCTAGAGAGACAGAAAGAGAAAGAGAAAGAGACAAAAAAGAAAGGGATATTATTCAAGTCTTGTGAGAATGTCCATCAATCAGTGTGATCGCTCAGGAGAAAATGATACAGGGTTGTCATAGTCTTGTCCTCATCTTTGTAGTTTAAGAAGTTTCTTTTTTTTTGGTCTGCTTAGGGAGTGATGAATCTCTGAGGAATAAGTCACTCTAATCAAACTCAAAAGTAATTAACAAATATATTAAAATGTTGATTTATTCATTTATAATATAATTATAATAATATAATAAATATAATTAGATACAGTTTTCTGATACTTATGACCAATAGATAAAAGACTAGATATTTTCTCTGACCATCACAACCTTTCAAACATTTCCAAATTATACATAAAAGTTAAAGTAATTTCAGTTGTCTATACAGTTTAGGACACTAGAACCCAAACAAAGTAAAAATTTGATGAACTAATAGCAGAGGAGGATCATCCTTAACTTCTACTCTGTTCACTCAGCATTTCCTTACTTACTACTCATTATACTCTTGACCTATGGGATTGCAAAAAAAACCTCATCTACCCCTTTCTTTTCCTCATCCCATAGAAAACCAAAAAAGCAGTGTTCTCAAGCTGGGACAACAGTGTCCTGTGCTTTAGCTGAGCCCAGCCAGAAAACTCTCAGAAGAACACAAATCAAAAACTGTGGATACCAAAATGCAAATGTATAGAATAAAAGTGCCAAAAATATTTGCATGTAGAAAGCAAAGTGATAATTGAAAAAAAATCCAAATTATATCTACAGAGAAGGGAAAAGCTATGCCAAAATTTCTAAGATATCTAGTGGTTAAATTTAGCAATTCCTAATGAAAAAAAAATGCAAATGAAGATGTCCTAGCTATATCAGATCTAAAACTATATTATAAAGCAGTGGTCATCAGAACCATTTCTTTTTTTTCCCTGAGGCAATTGGGGTTAAGTGACTTGCCCACAGTCACACAGCTAGGAAGTGTTAAGTGTCTGAGACCAGATTTGAACTCAGGTCTTCCTGACTTCAGGGCTGGTGCTAAGAACCATTTCTTTATTAGAACTCATTAGAGTAGTCAATCAGTGGAATAGCTTAGGTTTAAAAGACATAATAGTAAAAGACTATAGTAATCTAGTCTTTGATTAACCCAAAGACTCCAGTCTCTAGAATAAGAACTCACTAATTGACAAAAATTGCTGGGAAAATTGGCAATTAGTGTGGCAGAAACTACACATTGACTCACACCTAACAGCCTATATCAAGATAAGGTTGAAATGGATTCATGATTTAGACATAAGAGTGATATTACAAGCAAATTCGAAGGACAAAAGATAGTCTACCTCTCAGATCTGTAAAGAAAGAAGAAATTTGTCCAAGAATAACTGGGGTATATTATGGAATGCAAAATAGATCATTTTGATTATTTTAAGTTAAAAAAGGTTTTGTGTAAACAAAACTAATGCAGACAGAATTAGAAGGGAAGCAATAAACTGGGAAAAAAACTATATTCAAAGGTTCTGATAAAGACCTCATTTCTAAAATATATGGAGAATTGACTTAAATTTATAAGATTTCAAGCCATCCTCCAATTGATAAATGGTTAAAGGATATGAACAGATAATTTCCAGATGAAGAAATTGAAACCATTTATAGTCATATGAAAAGGTGGTCTAAATCACTATTGATCAGAGAAATGCAAATCAAGACATCTCAGAGGTACCACTACCCAACTCTTAGATTGGCTAAGATGACAGGAAAAGATAATGATAACTAGAGGAGATGTAGGAAAACTGGGACACTAATACATTGTTGGTAGAGTTGTGAACTGATTCAACCTTTCTGGACAGCAATTTGGAACTATTTCCAAGGGACTATCCAACTTTGCATACCCTTTGATCCAGCAGTGTCTCTATCAGACCTGTATCCTAAAGAGATCATAAAGGAGAGAAAAGGATCCACATGTGCAGAAATATTTGTGGCAGCCCTTTTCATAGTGGCAAGAAACTGGAAACTGAGTGGATGCCCATCAGTTGGAGAATGGCTTGAATAAATTATGGTATATGAATATATATTGGTATATATAATATATATAGTACATATGGTATAGTATGTGAATATAGAATATTATTGTTCTATAAGAAAATATCATCAGGATAATTTCTGAGAGGCCTAGAGAGACTTACATGAAATGATGCTATGTGAAATGAGTAGAACCAGGAGAGCACTGTACACAGCAACAAGAAGATCATGTGATGATCAACAGCGATGGATGTGGCTCTTTTCAACAATGAGATGATTCAGGCAGTTCTAGTGATCTAGTGATGAAGAGACCCATCTGCACCCAGAAAGAGGGCTATGGGTTCTCAGCATGGATCAAAATATAATATTTTCACTCTTTTTGTCATTATTTGCTTACATTTTGTTTTCTTTCTCATTTTTTTTTCCTTTTTAATCTGATTTTTCTTGCACAGCATGATAATTGTGGAAATATGTATAGATGAATTGCACATGTTTAACATATATTGGATTACTTACTATCTAGGGGAAGGGATAGAGGGAAGGAAGGGAAAAAATTTGGAACACAAGATTTTGCAAGAGTGAATTTTGAAAATTATCTATACATATGTTTTAAAAATAAAAAGCTGTAATAAAAATATGTTTAATATTATCAGTTCCAATGGCAAGCAACAGATTTTGTGAGAGACCTAGAAACAAACATTCAAATGTAAAGGAAAGAAAATTTGAATAATAAAATGCTATTCTACACTTATCAGAATTTGCAAGAATTGAAAAATATTTTTTAAATATTAAAGGGGCATGTATTAAAATTATATTTTGCTCTGGTGCCTTTTAGTCAGTCTAATAAGTAAGTTTATAAGTAGCCAGTATAAAAGGGCAAGAACAAGGAATAAGATTAAAAGGGGGACTGGACATCACATACATCTCATCCCAAAGATCAAAGGATATATAAATCAAATTATATATTAAATAAAAATCACATTCTGGTAATATGTGCTGAATCAAGGGAAGCCATCTAGACTCTGCTATCAAGGTTTTTGATCCTATGGTGTATAAATCTCAAGCAAGTTCCAGACATCCATGGAACAGCAAAATGCTGATAATCTTGAGACAATGCAGATATGTTAGCTTTAATTGTTTTTACTGAAAACTTTAAAATGAGTTGGATATGTTAATGAACTAACTTCCCCCCAAACCCTATAAAAAGGAAACCTCCAACTCCTGGCCTTTGAGCACTATTTTATCTTAATTAGGTCCATGATGCCTAATAATCCCAAATTTAGCCCTTGATTACATGAGTCAAATTCTTTGCCTCTCCCCTCTCTATCCTCTTCCCCAAACTGTCTTCCTTCCTTTACCATCCCATTCCCCACTCCCTTGCCATCTATCTCGGTACCCCTTTTCTCTGCTGTTTGCCCCCAAACCCTCTGTGGCTATTTAAAGTTGATTTCTGCTAGTTTCCCACTGACAAAAATGGTCTTTCCTAGTGAGCACCTAAAGAACTATGCATGCCTGATCTAATTTCATAAATTATTAATTCAGAGCTTAAGATGCAAGCTACAGTGACAGACTCTGCAAACCTGAGTCTAAATATTAATGAAAAAAAAAGATGGACATTCAATAAAAATAATTCAAAGCATTACTGGAAAGAAAAACAGACCAAAACAAGTTATGAGTTTTTCTAACACCCAAGACAACAGAAATATGAGGAAGTTATTTTTTTAATAAGCATGCAGGGATGACAACAATAAAATAAAAACAGAAAGACCATTAAGAGATTTCTTCCTAAAAGTATTCAAATTGACAAGAGTGAAAACAGAAGTAAAATTGATATAATAGTGGAGAAATAGTGGATAAATTTCAAAAGATCTCACATAAAAGTAAATCAATTATGAGATTAAATTACAGAATGGGTGAGCATATTAAAGGAGGGAAAGGAAGAAAATAAGATACAGGAAAACATGTGATATACCCAAATCAAATAAAAAACTAGCAACAAAAGGAAAATAACTCCTGTTGTGTCTAAGGAAGAATAGACCTTACAGGACAATGACATATGAAGCAAAGAAAGGAACAGGCAAAGAAAATGGGAAATCATATTTCAGTGGTGGGAAGGGTTAATTAACATTGATGAATGTTTCCATGGTGAAAGAGAGATAGTCTATAAAGGGAGATGGAGGCTATGCAATGAGTATAATATTCAAGGATTTGATGCTCAGAGACATTATTCAACTTACTTCAGGAGAAGGGGAATCAGAACTCTTGAGAATAACTAACACTCAGAAGAGAGAGGGCATGGACTTAGGAAGGAGATTAAGGCAAATGATGGAAAATTAGTATGGAAAAGGCAATGGTTAACAATGAACTACACAATCAAGGACATGGAAAAATTTCTCTCATTGGGCAAAATATCCTATCACCTATAGGAGTTGACATTTCTAAGACTGAGGTACAACAGAATAAAGAGGCTGGAGGACAATATTTACAAGTTAATAACAGAAACTGTTTAGAAGAAAGAATCCAAAATAGGTACCTCAGAAGTTTTAATTCCATAAACAATACAAATATTAAAGAAAGACAAAATAGGCATAATGGGAATGAATCAAAGAATAAAGTCTAGAACAGGCAATAAGGGAAAATAAACAATTAAGAGAACAAAGAACTCTTTTTTTAGGAAAAGAGTGAAGAAAATGAAATTTACAAAACAATAAACAAAACATATTGGAAGGGAAGAGAGAGGAATTTTACTTGATTAGTGAGAGGAAAAGAGAGAGGCAAAATTAAATATTTAGATAAAAGAAAAAGTAACTGTTAAGTAAAGCTCCAATACTAAGGAAAGATGTGACAAACTGGAAGAAAGGTTAACTTAAAGGTGAGGGAAAGAGAGCAGATGAAAACAGGGTAGGCTTAAAGTAGATTAAAATAACTGAAGAAAAAGGTATTGCATTTACAGAGAAATTACAGTGGGAGTGAAGAAGAATCCAACAATAGATAATATATTTCATCCAAACCATCATTATTCATTTTTATAGAGCATTTTCTTCATGATTAGGAAATTAGCACAATTTATTGTGTATTCTAAAGGAGTTTTCTATCAAGATAAGGTAATTTCATGAATTATCTTTTAAATATCTGCATTTAAAGAACTTTATAAAGAATTAATATCAATTGTTGACATTAATATGCCCTCTTCCCTGGACAGTGATGGAAAACCACTCAAAATTCCTATTCTCTGTCTAGATTCCATCCTACTTCTGCTTTCACTTGCTATTCCCATGTGACAAATTCCAAGAAAAATTATAATTTTATACTACTGTAAACTTACACATTTAAGTTGACATGTGGAATTTGAAATGTAAGTTTGACCTTTGTAAAATTTGAAGTAAAAACTAATGTCACTAGCAACACATTTATTTATAAAACACCTTTTGGGTACACAGTTTTGCATCTGATATTAATTGTTGTTCACTTCAAATGGAGATCATTTAGCAAATGTTTCCTCTGTAACAGTACTGTTTTAGGAACTTGGAACCAAAGACAAAGAGCCTACTCTTAAGGAGCTTATTAAATTCTAATTTACCATGTCTTTACATCCTTGAGATGTACCGTGTTTCACTTCTATTAGGGTCTGTTTTAATAAGTAACCAAAAATTTTTCAAAATTTCAGCTTGTGCAAAAGTGAAAAATGATTTGTCAATTTGTCAATCAACCTCCCTATTTTATATTAAACTCTTCGTTTTCATGCAGTGAATTTGCTAGGAAATCTTTTTTACTTTCTGATATTTCATTTTAAAAAAAAAAGAAGAAATAATTGCTGCTTTACAACCCACTATAATGTGTTGGGGAAAAAAAGATAGTATGCTACAGTTATGAGATTTCTCTCTGTAACACATATTTCTTAAGGGACAAATTAGATAAAACAGATAATAAGGTAAGTGTTATAGCTCATCATATTCTGTATGTTTTAGTAGGCACCTGGTCTTAAGATACAAGATCACATAAAAACGTTCTCTATGATGCAATTTTTAGGGTACCATCTTCAGGTTTTTACTTAGAGACCTGGGATCTTAAAAACAAAATTAATAGCTTCACACTCATGCTGATCTGTGAAAAAATCTTGAAGAAAGGTCTGGTACAGAAATTCTTAGTCTGTTGGACTCATCAGTATTGAGAGCCAACACAGCATTTCATATCTGAATAGGCTTTTCAACTCTGCTCGGTGTGAACAGAGAGTAATTTTCAACTGGCTCAGTCAAGTGCAGCAATATCTCTTGATTTTAGTGGAAATACCATCGAAATCCAGAAAAATAATTTTTTCATATGTAAATTTGAAAAATATAAGAACTGTAAAAATCTATCTCAACTCACATTTCAAAGTCCTGGTTTCCCTAGAATTGTATTAGATCAGAAGCAATGCTTTGATTTATACTCTTATTAAAAACTTTCCACTATATGACTGGGAGAAAAGAGGTAAACTATAGATTTATTGCATATATAGTATATGCACATGTACATATATACATTTATATATATACATGCATACACAGACATACACACACATATACACATATATTCATCTTTGTTATGACTGTGGTCCTTTGTTCTCAAAGAGGTTGAAAATAACATTACTTTGTTAGAGTTGTCTATTCTGATCAGACCAATAAAAGCTCAGAATGCTCTACCACAAGTTGGGTATAAATAGTCCATGTGAATATTTGGGATGGATTCTCTAACTATGCACAAGTCACATCTGAGCTAATTCAATTCTGCTTTGCTCATAGAGCACAGCACCTTCTCTGATGAGGGCACCCCACTTTGAGCAATCCTGTGCTGGTGTCATACAATCAATACTAAAGTTCTTTCTTAAAAGAGACTATGAGAGAATCCTTGTTTCACTTTTTCTGACCACTGCATGAGCACTTGCCTTATGTGAGCTCTCCATAAAATAGTCTTTTTGCTTGCATACTTTTAGCACGCACACACACTCACACAACATGAGTGTGGCAAAGAGAGTCCAAGAGCATGCACAATGCTATTTATTTGGTGCATTTACCAATCAACTTCTCTCTCTCTCTCTCTCTCTCTCTCTCTCTCTCTCTCTCTCTCTCTC
>JAJPUD010000006.1:1021539-1058445 GCA_023553655.1 Myrmecobius fasciatus
TGTTTCCCTCAGTTACTGTCTCAGTTTCCCTCAGTTACTGTCTCAGTTTCCCTCAGTTGCAGTATCAGTCTCCCTTAATTGCTTTTTCAGTCTCCCTTAATTGCTCTGTCCCAGAATAGAAATCTCCACTTCCTGACCTTCAGAAATAATTGGACTCCCATTCCAAAGGAATCATGAAACCTCCAGATGGTCAGCCTCGACCTACCCTTATCTATGACCCTGTCTCAGCTTCTCCAGCAGCCTCCACCCCCTTATCTGTAGTCTTCTTTGGCAAGGCTTCTTACTCCTAACCTGCCAGAACTGAATTTATGGTTTCCTTGGACACCAGATGTGCTCAGCTGTTCCCATGAGTTCTTTGTCTCCCTGAGCTATAGGATTCCTATATAATATTTGAAGTTCCTTGATGGAACTACTGAGTACTTTATATTCAGTCAGCTGACGTTTGTCAGTTCTGGGCTGGACTTCATGCTTTGAGACATAAGTCCCACCAGTCCTGATCCATAGCTATGGATTCTGAACTCTCAATTAACATCAATAAAGCATTACCTAATTTCCACTGTGTGATACTGCCTCACTTTCTCCCTGAGCATTACAAGTATCCAAGTGTAGACATGTGCTGAAAGCCTAGGAGCTGCTTTGTTACTCATCACCCAATCCTCTACTTCTTGCATTTTGGATCCAATCTGGGGATGGCCAGATCTGCTTGCTCAAGTATTATTGTTGCATTTTGAAGAAAACCAATGACATTATAATGGGTGATGTGTTGACTCAAGTCTGAGTTGGGTTTAAGTGAGGTAAAATTGCACAAAGTCATCACCTTCATTCTCTCTGCCAGAAACATTTCAATAAAGCGGCAAGACCCAGTGATGGCTCAAGAAACATGGGATGACCCTGATTTCTTCAGTGTCTGACTAAAGCCCTTCATGGCCAAAATAATAAGTTGTTCTCATTTGCCCATTCTGAGGGGATCCTGAATAACTAGGGGGTGTTGACAGGGAAATACTGAAGTATTGATGGCATACAGGGAAGGGCCATGATAGGGATCATTTCATTCTTATAATCTCACCCCTTGTGGAAGTGTTGGGTAGTCAAACCTTGCCATGTCCAATTAGAAATTTAGGTTACCAGGAGATCATCATACACAGCAACAACAGTATTACATGATGATCAATTCTGATGGACATGGCTCTCTGCAACAAAGAATTGTCTCAAACCAGTTCCAGTTGTTCACTGAAGAAAACCATATACACCCAGAGAGAGGGATATGAAATATGGACCACAACGTAACATTTTCATGCTCTCTATTGATATTTGCTTGCATTGTGTTGCCTTTCTCTGATTTTCTTTTTTTTTCTTGTAGATAGGATTTTTCTTGCATTACTTGTCAAGTATTTTAACATTATTAACATGTAGTGGACTTCCTGCCATCTAGGGGAGGGGAGGGGACTGGGGGTAAAATTTGTAATGGAAAGCTTTGTAAAGATCAATGCTGGGGAACTACCCATACATATGTTATACAAATAAAAAGCTTAAAAAATTAAAAAAAAATTTAAAAAATTTAAAAAAAAGAAATTTAGGTTACATCAAACCACTGAGGTTAAATTTCCCCTATAAATCTGTCCATGTTTCATGCCATTTTTGCTAAACTCTTTTGCTCTGCCTCAGGGTGTCTATCTACTGAGGTTGGGAAGGGAACCCCAAAAGTTTAGGGTCACAGATGGGCATCACAAGGTGTCTCCAAAGAATTTGCAGGCTTGAACTCATTTCTTAGTCAAGGGGCAAAGTTTTATTGTAATTATACCACCATTACAAATGGACTAAATTCTAAAAGAATTTAGCAAAGTCCTAAGAGAGAGGAGACAGGTATATTCAGCTTTCTATCATTGACATGCTAATTCTACAGCCCAAAGGTAGGGCCAGGAGTAGTCTTGTCCAGAATTTGGTTCTCACTGACCAACAGATTATCACTATTGTCTCAGGAGTTGGTCCAGAGGACTATCCTGAGGCCAGAAGCTGTCTGACAATCAGCAATAAATTGAGGAGTGGTCTATTCAGAATCAGACAGATTGCCGCTCTTAGATTGGGAGTGTGGGAAGTCCCTGAGGCAGACTCCAAAGCCAGAAGATTCAGGATTGCTGATTTATTGTTAGAACAGAAGCCTCCCTAAGATCAGGGGACCTCAAAATCATTGCTATATTACATCATTTTCATTCCCCTTTCCCATCACCCCATCATGCCTCATAGTTTCTTTCTCCTTCTTATAGCTAACTAACTCTTTTAGGGTGCTCAGTCCCTCTTAGGATTTGGTCTACCAGTTAAGGGCATGCTCCCACCTCAGAGAGTATTCCTTTTCTCCTGGTTAATTTTAAGTTCCACTAGGGAACTAGTCTTTTCCAATGTTAAGTATTAAGACCCCTTTCCTTGCTATGTGTTCTTACAGCTCTATTTCATATTTAGCATTCCTGTTGTCTATTGTATTTCTTCATTTTATCTATAATCTCTTCTCCTAAATAAACCTTTTGCTAAAGAGAATGACCACTGTGAATTCTTCACATGACCAAACCCCAATATTTGGTGCTGAACCCTAAACACATTTGGTGCCAAAATCGATCTCCTAAATCACATCAGTCCCTCATGAGGGAAGCCCTTGCATGCTTCCTCAGACATACTTTCCCTAAATCTCTTTAACATCACTCAACATCTTATGGCTTAGATTATGGCCTAATTCTACCTCTCTTTCTTAGTGTAGAAGAAACTAAGGACTGAAGAGGTCTAACTATGTTCCCAAAGTTACACACACAAGATCATAGATTTAACTGTGGAAGAACCAATGGACTTGTTCAAAGATAACACAAGTTGTATCAGAACCAGAAATTGACCCCAAGTCCTCTTACTCCAAATGCACTGCTTTTTTTCTATTCAGATGGAGGAGCAGAGCAGGGCTTTGAAGGTGTATTATCATTACACAATACTGCCTTTCTCTATATCCTTTCTCATTCTTCTAAAATATTTATTCAACAAATAACTATTAATGTGACTACATTATGTATAATATTGAAGTAAGCTCTACTGGGATTATAATACTACAAGCAGAAAATTAAAAGCAAAAAGTATGAACAAAATACTAAGAGGCAAAGGTCATATCCTGTTCAAAGATTTTATGGAGAAAGTATCAGCTGTGTTTGGACCTTAAAAAGGGCATTTGGATTTTGTTTGTTAGACAAGAGGGAGACATTGAAAGTTTTGTGGGGAGTGAGAGAAATGATGTGATCAAAAAAGGTTTTTGTTTTGTTTTGTTTTTGCTGGTTATATATGAACATTAACTTTTTTATTAAAGCTTTTTATTTGTATAACATATGTATAGGTAGTTCCCCAGCATTGATATTTACAAAGCTTTCCATTACAACTTTTACCCCCAGTCCCCTCCCCTCCCTTAGATGGCAAGAAGTCCACTACATGTCAATAATATTGAAATACTTGATAAGTTGTGCAAGAAAAATCCTATCTACAAGAAAAAAAAAGAAAATCAGAGAAAGGCAACACAATGCAAGCAAACATCAATAGAGATCATGAAAATGTTACGTTGTGGTCCATATTTCATATCCCTCTCTCTGGGTGTATATGGTTTTCTTCAGTGAACAACTGGAACTGGTTTGAGACAATTCTTTGTTGCAGAGAGCCATGTCCATCAGAATTGATCATCATGTAATATTGTTGTTGCTGTGTATAATGATCTCCTGGTTCTGCTCATTTCACTCAGCATCAGTTCATGCAAGTCTCTCCAGGCCTCTCTGAAATCGTCCTGCTGGTCGTTTCTTACAGAGCAATAATATTCCATAACATTCATATACCATAATTTATTCAGCCACTCTCCAATTGATGGGCATCCCTTCAGTTTCCAGTTTCTAGCCACTACAAAAAGGGCTGCCACATGTGGGTCCCTTTCCCTCCTCTAAGATCTCTTTGGGATATAGGCCCTGTAGAAACACTGCTGGGTCAAAGGCTATGCACAGTTTGATAACTTTTTGAGCATAGCTCCAAATTGCTCTCCAGAATGGTTGGATCTGTTCACAGTTCCACCAACAATGTATTAGTGTCCCAGTTTTCCCACATCCCCTCCAACATTCATTGTTATCTTTTCCTGTCATTTTAGCCAATCTGACAGGTGTTTAGTGGTACCTCAGAGTTGTCTTAATTTGCATTTCTCTGATCAATAGTGATTTGGAGCAACTTTTCATATGACTAGAGATGGTTTTAATTTCATCATCTGAAAATTGTCTGTTCATATCCCTTGACCACTTATCTATTGAAGAGTGGCTTGAATTCTTATATATATATATGTAATAATTCTCTATATATTTTAGAAATGAGGCCTTTATCAGAACCATTAAATGTAAAGATGATTTCCCAATTTGATGTTTCCCTCCTAATCTTGTCTGCATTAGTTTTATTTGTACAGAAACTTTTTGACTTAATATAATCAAAATTATCCATCTGGTGTTCAATTAGGAGTTCCAGATCTTCTTTGGACATAAATTTATTCCATCTCCACAGGTCTGAGAGGTAAACAATATTACGTTCCTCTAACTTGCTTACAAAATCACTCTGTATTGGAAATAAAATTCTTTATTTGCCATATTCATCTCTCTAACTTGCTCAGAGAAAAATTACTTTGACAACAGAGTAGCTGATTGCATTATCACATTTTTAGCTTCTAATAAGTAAAACATACTTGGAAAATTAATTGATTCTGCCACTTTTAATAACTTCTTGATTTTCAGAATAATTTCTTAGCCATTCATATGAAACATCAGCTATTCAAGTGCCTCACTGATGGTTCCTTTTCTTTTGCAACAAATCCAAGTGGATTATAAAGGATGAAATTAATCCAACAATTTTAGGGACATGCCTATCTCCAAACAGTAAGAGAATTGAAATAATCAGAGTTCTTACCTCATCTCATCATCTTCCCATTCTTTTATTCCCCAAATACTTTAAAGAAATAGGGGGAAATAAGGCAGCTTCACTTAACTCTATAGCCTTATCAGATTTGTATGTTGGGTCACATATTTAACAATACCACAATTCTCTCAAGAAAAGAGATTATTAGAAGTCCTTTGAATTCTTGTTGAAGAAATTTACTTTGTATATTTGAAAGGGAAAAAGAAAATGCCTCTAAATTTTCTTATATTGGAAACAGATTCCTTAGAAGATCTGAAAGTAGCAATTTTAGTAAATATACCTGCTAATGATGGAAGACAATCTATAATATAAAAGTAGTTTTGATTTTTTAAAGTTGCATGTCTCTTACACACACACAAATAGAAACAGAGAGTCAGAAACAGAAAAAGAAACGGTGAGAAAGAGACAGAGACAGAGAGACACACAGACAGAGAAAGACACACACAAAGACAGAGAGAGAAAGAGGCATACATACACAGAGAAAGAGAGACAAAGAGAGAGAGAAGGAAGGTTGGGAGGAAAGAAGGGAAGAAGAGAGGGAAGGAAGGAGGAAGAATGTGTATATTTTCATCTAAGGGAACTGGCATTTCTTAGACTATAAAGCTAGAGGAAAGGATCTAAGAGACCAACTAATCTGTCTCCTCTGTTGTACAGCTGAGGAAACTGAGCCCAAGGATGAGTAAGGATGTGACCAACATTTCTCTATCACCTCAACCTCCTCAATTCCCATGGCTTCCTTGTCTATGCGAAGCTTTTTTTGATCCCAGCCTTTCCACAACTACTAGTGCCTTCTTTGCCAAATTTACTTTAGAGTTAACTATTTTGTACATATTTGTATCTATTCTTGTATATATTATATATATATAGACCAGTTGTCTCCTCCATTAGAATTTTAGCTCATTGGAAAGAAGGATTGCTTCTTTCTATGAACTTCTACCACCAAGTGCTTAGTATAGTGCTTGAAACAGAGTAGACACTTAATAAAAATTGTGCTAGTAAAGTGATAGCTAAGACTTCATTATCACATGGAATTCTAACAATATTGAGATCCTGAATGGCAAAATCCCTCTCACCAATTGCAATTTACTCTTCTTTGACTTTTCTTGCTCCTCCACTTCCCTTAAATGTCCTTTCTGTGATCAAAAGCTCCAGTTCCCCAAAACCTGCTGTTTTTCCTATTCTGCATCTCTAGCTCTGGTTTCACTTACTTGCAGTCCCAATCTTGACCCCAGGATCAGTCACTTGTATGATTTGCTTTGCTGTTATTCTATAATTCTTCATCCCCTATTATTTTGCTGCCTCTGATCTGTGAATCCTCAAACTTGCTTAATACCAACCATCCACCTTTTCAACTCATGCTCTTGAGAATCACAGGTAAAGTCATAGAACTTGCTTATTTCTCCCATGACAAATTTCTGGTGCACAGTATCAGTGGAGTTCTCTGTTCAGCTATCCTATTCAGCTCTCATTGACTTCTTACTATATTTCCCACATTAGCTATTCTAGAACATTTTCCTCTTCCCTCTCCCTCCTTAATTTCCCGTAAGTATTTTGTAAATCTTGCATAAATGTGAGCTATTTTCATCTTAAATCTCTACTTCTTGCCCAACTCCTCCTCTGTTTAGGATTGTTTTTACTATACTATTCCATTTGACTAATAACCTCCCATCTCTCTTCTCTTTTCACCACAAAATTCCTGAAAACAAAGTAGTCTACAATTGATTCCTTCTTACCTTCCTAACCCTTTCTTACCACCTATGTTATTTTTCAATCCCTTGAAATCTAGCTTTGGCTCCCACAATTTTATTAAAACTATTGTTCCAAGAATAACTAAAATGCTTTTTAATATCAAATCCAAAGACTTTTTCTTGGTTTTCAAATATCATTATTTCTATAGTTTTGGATGATGTTGATTATCTCTTCTGTCTGGATAAATTGTTTTCCCTTGGTTTCCAAGACTTTAAAATCTCCTGATTCTTCAGCCTTACTAACTGTTCCTTCTCTCTCTCGTTCACTGAATCCCCTTCCTTTTCAGGAAAACAAAGCTGGCATTCCCAAAGGTTCTTATTTGTACTCCCTTGCTCCTCCTTTCTACTCTCTCTGTAAATTTATTCTTCATCAAATATAATTATCTATATCTCTATCTTTGACTTCTCTCTTGAGATCCAGACTTCCTATCTTAAACTGTGCATTTTAATTCTGGGGGAATACCTAAATATTCATCCAGAATCTTTGACTCAGTGTGCCCCAAATCACATGCATTTCCTCCTCAAAAAAAATTTCCTTTCCTTTCTGGTTTTCTTATTTTACATTCAGTTATTTGTGTCCATATTGTATCTTCACCCCCACCCCACCCCATCCAGAGAATGTAAAGTCCATAAGGCCAAAAAATTTTTGTTTGTTTGTTTGTTTTTATATGCTCAATATCTTGTCTTCAGCATAGTAGGATTCGATGGAAATGCAATCACCATTGGCCCATTTGACCCATATTCCTATATGAATATAAATAATATACAAATAATTTCTTTATTGTGATCCATAGATCACACTTTTTCTTCTCCTTCCTCATGTGAAGATGTTGTCAGATCCAATTTTCTGTTTCTCATCTCTCTCTCTTGTTTGCTTGTGTGCTTTCTTTTTTGCTTGCTCATTTTCTCTCTCACTCATTTTCTGTGTATATGTCTGTCTGTCTGTCTGTCACACACACACTCATCTCCTCTTTTCTAGTCCCATCATACCGCCAATCCAGTTCATGCCTACATGAACTATTGCATTAGCCTATCCACTTAACTCCACTCACTCTCCACAATACATCCTTCAAATGACTTTCAGACTCCTTATGTACCATAACGACCAGTTCATGTCGCCAGTTCACCTTCTTCATTGTTCCCATATTGTTTGTCAAATAAAATTCAAATTCATTATTCTGTGATCTGAACCTTCTAAAATGAGACAATATTCTGTCTTTCCAAACTTACTCTAAACACACACACACACACACACACACACACACATACATCACTCACTGAACCTTCTATGTATACTACACTGTCTTAGCCCTTTGGCCTTATTCATACTACGTCCTATACCTCCATTAATGTCCTCCATGTATATTTTAATTATTCAGATTTAACTTTACTTCTGTAAAGAGAGTTTTATAGTTGGATTCACAAAGTTGCTGAGTTAATCTTGGTGGATTCACTCCCAAATATTTTATGGTAGTTATTTTGAAGAAGTTTTCTCTGTCTAGTGCTTTCTATTGAGGTCTGTTGGTTGCAATGTAATCCTCTTTCTCCAGGGAGCCTCCAAAACTCCCATAAAAAGTAGAAAACTACCACTTCCAATCTTGATCTTGTTTTAGTTTCATCTCTTCCCAGCTCTGAACTTCAAAATGCCAAGATGTAGAATATGAGAGGAATTAGGAGAAGAAAGCGGTTCGGTTCCTTCCAATCAATAGCCAGAAGTGCACCAACTATACCTAGTTAATGTTATGTCTGATAGCTAACCAATAGCCTTACAATTTGGGGAAGGAGTTTTCCTACCAAAAGCTCTAACTATTGTGTACATTGTTTTGTATATTGTTGTGTATATTATTACTTTAATATATAGGGATTTTTTTTTAATGTGGAAAACCAACTCGGGGATTACTCTCCAACTCCACTAAAACTAGAAAATTGGGTCCCCAGAGGAAAGCTGGTTAAAATTTGATTTAGGATTTTAAGGATAAACTGTGAGAAATTAGAACTATCTTTTTTTTAAACTAGTATAACTCATAACCTCCTCCCCCCCTCCCCCTCGTGAATGTGCTTCTCCCCAGTGATTCTCATGTAATATCAATTAGCCAATTTAATTTAATTAGATTTAGTTAGGGACATTTACTAAGTTGACATGATAAGAATAGTTGGTACAAAACATCCCACTCTCCCTTACTCCCACCAAATCTTGAACACTTTTTCCCACAAATACATAAAGAGTACAAGCAAAAGTGGATGTCAGAGGAGAAAAAAATATCTCCAAGGGCTAACTAAAATAAAAATAAAATAATTTGTTCCAGAAAACACAAAACAAGCATTTTTAACATTTTATTTATAGGTATATTGAGGTCAAATCAATTAAGCAATTACCCCAAGTCCAACTGAAATAACTAGCAAAATATTCTACTTTTGATCCTTTTTATCAGGTTAAAAAAACAAACAGCTAACTGTAGTAATTAATTCAAGTTATTTTAAGGGTATTAAAGGTAAAGAGTCTTTGATCAGTTTGGAAGGAGTGAAAACCATTAGATGAAATGACTATACAATTTATGGATTGGAATTGACTGAAAAGGTTTATTTATATCTTATAAGGCTTGTATGACAATAGCTAACTATAATAGATTAAAACATTGCAAGAGCTAGCCAGAAGAGAACAATTTCAGTCTCTAAGAAGAAATTTCTTTGTTTTCTTCTTCCCTTCCTTAAACATAGGAAGATCTTGTGAACTTGGAAAGATGTATTAGATCTGTACTGTTCATTGGTGTCCTAGCAGTCTGCTGCTTGGAGAGCTGAGGACAAACCAGATACAATGAGGAAAGGCAGCTTCAAGACTCTTCAAGAAAGCCAAGAGAAAAGTCTGAGGGGACTTTATGCAGTATGAAGACTGCAAAATAAGAGAAAAGAACTTCCATTAATGAGGAGCTATGTCACATCTTCTATAGCTGTTTGTTTTTTTAACCTGATAAAAGGATCAAAACTAGAATATTTTGCTAGTTATTTCAGTTGGACTTGGGGTAATTGCTTAATTGATTTGACCTCCATATACCTATAAATAAAATGTTAAAAATGCTTGTTTTGTGTTTTTTTTTGGAACAAATTGTTTTATTTTAGTTAGCTCTTGGAGATACTTTTCCTCCAACATCTTATAACAAATCTCTTTGTTTTCTTGAATATTGTTAACTATATCTCTAATAAGAAAGTTTCTGAAAACAAAATTTGTTTTTGTAACACTTTCTCTTGACTAATAAAAATAGCACTATCATTTACTAAAGTCAGGTGAAATGAAAACACCAAAATGATATTTCACAAAAATCTGATATTAGAGTTAGTATAAGTGTTTCTTCCCCCCTTACAGAATGGAATCTCTCTGTGCCTTAGTTGGCAGTGTTTATGAGTAGATGTGCCAGAAAAATTTCATCACCTAGGGGCCTAACAACTAGGCATGAACCTTTCTGAACTTACCCAGGCAGATCTAAGTCTGCAAACACAGAGTTCATCGCTGTAGAGTTTAAAGGGACAGCAAAGGCTATCTGATTTAAATCTCTCACTTTATGGATGAAGAAAATGAGACTCAGGATAATTTCAGAAAGTGAATTGCCCATGGATACCTAGGAATAAGTATTAGAAATAGAATTTGGAACCATATTTGCTAGTTCCCAGTTAGGTGGTGTGGTGGATGGAACACTGGGCCTGGAATCAGAAAGACTCATCTTCATGAATTCAAATCCAGCTTCAGACAATTATTAGCTGTAATAACTTTAACAAGTCACTTAATTCTGCTTCAGTTCTTCATTTTTGAAAATAAGCTAGAGAAAGAAACATACCAAAATGAGATCATGACAGAAACAAATGAACAGTGACCTCTAATGCCCAAAATAAATGTTCATGCTTTTGGGCTATACTGCAGTTGATCACCTGATGTGCACTTGAAATCTTTCCTGTTTCATAGGATCTGACAGACAGCATTTAGGCTCTGCTGGTATAACCCTCAAGAAACTAGTATTAGATCCATGTCACAATGAGACAATGATATTGGAGGAGTAAAAGAGGGAAGTGTTTATTAAATCAATCACTCCATCCAATTTAAAGTAACTAACCAGATACTACTCTGTAGCTTTAACAAGTAAAAACTTAACTATTGAATCAAACAATTAGAAGGCATTAAAATAGATGTGAAAAATCCTTAAGCAATTTGGAAAGAGAAAATTCTTACAGCAGTCAATAAAAATTCCACTACACACACACACACACACACACACACACACACACACACACACACTCTACATTAGTTTTGTCTGAAGAGTTAGTCATGCCCTTACAGAGCCTGAATAAAAAGCAAGTCAGTTCAGAGCTCAGCATCCTACTATTAGTCAAGCCAAACTCCTGAGAAGGAAGTTCTTTGGGGTGATAAAGAGAACTCCAAATTTCAAGAAGTCATGAAATGGTGGAATTCCCATAGATATTTCAGCACAGAAGGGTGAGACACTCAACTTGTAGGTCACATATAGGTTGGCAACATTCTCAAGTCTGGCTTGAACATGATAAAAATGAAATTGAGAAACACTTTTTAAAAATTATAATAAAACATAGATAATGTTAATATGTGGTTTTCCAAGTAAATACATGCCTGCAAGGGTCCTTGTGTATGGTTTAATGGCTTCCATTTCTATTTCAGTTTGATATAACTGTCTTAACAGTGTCCTTAGAAGAACAAGTAGCTAATAACAGTGTCTTTTATATCAGGAGCAAACTAGACATAAACTAAAACGGGTCATTTCAGAAATACAAAAGAAGTCTAATAGAAATGCGTTGTTGTTGTTGTTCAATCATTCAATCAATGTCTGACTTTTTGTGACCCTGCTTTTGAGGTTTTCTTGGCAAAAGATATTAGAATAGTTTGCCATTTCCTGTTCCAGTTTTTATAGATGTGGAACTGAGGCAAACAGGATTAAGTGACTTGCTCAGAGTTACATAAATTTATGACCAAAAAAAAATAAATTTATGACCAAAGAAGAACTAGAGAACATTATAAAAGGCAAAATGGACAACTCTGATTAAAGTAAAAAGGTTTTGCACAAATAAAACCACCAAAAACAAGATTAAAAGGGATGTACAAAACTAGGGGGAAAAATTTTATAGCCGGTATTTCTGATAAAGGTCTCATTTCTAAAAAATATAAAGAACTGTGTCAAATTTGTAAGAATACAAGTCATTCCCCAATTGACAAATGGTCAAAAGATATTAACAATTTTCAAATGACAAATTAAAGCCAATTATAGTTATATGAAAAAATGCTCTAAATAATTATTTAGAGAAATGCAAATTAAGACAACTCTGAAGTACCATTCATACCTCTCAGATTGGCTAAGATGACAGGAAAAGATAATGATAAATGTTGGAGAGAATGTGGGAAAACTGGAACACTAATACATCATTGGTGGAGTTGTGAAATGATCCAACCATTCTTGAAAGTAATCTGGAACTATGCCCAAAGGGCTATAAAACTGTGCATACTCTTTGACCCAGCAATCTGCATCTCAAGAAAATCATAAAAGAGAGTAAAGGACCCACATGTGCAAAAGTCTTTGTAGCAGCTCTTTTTATAGTAGCAAAGAATTGTAAAAGGAGTGGATGCCCATCAATTGGGGAATGGCAGAACAAGTTGTGATACATGAAGATAATGAAATATTATTGTTCTATAAAAAATTATGAACAAGATAATTATAGAAAGGCCTAGACACATTTACATGAATTGATGCTGAGCAAAACAAGCAGAACCAGGAATACATTGTACACAATAACAGCAGGAATGTGCAATGATCAACTATGAAAGGCTTAGTTCTTCTTAGCAGTTCAATGATCCAAATCAATCCCAATAGACTTTGGACAGAAAATGGTATCTGTGTCCAGAAAAAGATCTAAGGAGACAATGCAAACCAACACATACTCTGTTCACTTCTTTTTTCTGTTTTTTTTTTAATCTCTTCAATTGTTTTTCCCTTTTGCTCAGATTTTTCTCTCCCAATATCATAAAGCAATGTGCATTAAAAATAAACTTATTATAATAAAAAAAGAATTATATACCTCATAAATATCATAGGCTAGATTTGAACTTAGGTAGATGAATCTTTCTGATTCTAGACCTGCACTCTCACTGGAACCTAGAAAAAGCACACTATATATGAAGAACCATAAAGATCCCACAAAGGAAAGAAAAGATTTCTGTCAACAAAATTATGAGTTACCTTTTTGTCATATATATTCTCAAAGTTTCAACCTATTTTCCTTTGGACTTTGTGTATATATGTGAAACAGTTTGCCAGCCCATCTTGCCTTTGTATTGGTGGTTTTTATTCTACCATATTAGGAAAAAACAAATTTTAAAACATGATAAATCTGACTGGCTAATTTATAGTAACATTATCAATTTGGGGAATACACTGGTTGGGCCTCATAAGTCATGATATAAGGAGAAGCCCCAAACCAAGATATAGTGAGCCATATTCTGAGCACTCCAAAAGTAGCTTTGGGATAGTAGTCTATACTGCAAAGGCCAGAAAAGGATGTCAGTGAAGGACTGAAACGGTAATTCAATTAAAAATACAATGCTATTTTCTTTTACTTTAAGTAAAACTATCTGCTTGGCAAATTTCTAATAAATGCTTATTATTTTAAGTTTTACTGAACATTAGCATGGTGTATGATGACTGCCCAATTCTATAAAATAGGCAAGGCAGATAGCCTAAATTAGAAATCAAGCCTGGCCTGGATTTTTCTGAAATTCCCAAACCCTCTAACAAAATCAGAGAAATTAAGCTGAGCAAGGCTTTGATCATTAACTATTTCATTCCTTTTGACCACAGAATCTTGCAAAGAACATACCCAAATCTGTGGGGATGAACCAGGGACAGGGGGTCAACTTAGCCTTCAATGAATAATGCCCACCCTTCCCCATGAGTATTCTGCAACTATTCTTGATTTCAGCTGAAATTGTGTGTTTATTTTCAGTCAAACCTCACTGGACATTTGTTGCCAGATCAAGGGTTGGAAAAGTCAACTAAACCAATATCCTCAAGTCAGAGAGCATGACCTCAAGAGGCCTGCAGATTCAGGGCTGACAGCCAGGAAGCTAATCAGCCCGGTTCATTCTCTCCTTTCCATTCCAGGAAATTTGCTTGCTTTTAATCCTTCAGTTTCTTCCACGGAAAAGGTATACTTTTCACAAAGCACCCATGGAGGTTTGGACAAGTAAATAGCAAGCACGCATGAAACACTTTGAAGAGGGAACACTCCATGCCTTGAGTGCCATTTTTCAGATTCCTGAACCCCTTGAGAAAGGCAGCTTAGTGCAAGTCTCTTCTCAGAGTTCCAGATCCTGGATGGTTTAAGTGGCCACTTCCAGAAAAGTCAAGTTCAGTTTCCAGGCGGAGCAGTTTAAAAACTCCCCAATGGAGCTGGAACCTCTGGAAAGAGCTTAAAAAAAATCAACAACCCCTTGGCCAGGTAAAATAGCACAACATATGGTCTTTATTCAGTTCCTTTGTGCCTGCTGCAGAGAACGTCTGAGAAGAGGGTATGGAGTGATATTCCTTCTACACTCTTCAGTGTCATCCTTTAATCTCCTTTTATTTACTGAGAACTAATAAAAAAAAATTTTTTTTGAAGTACTTACTTAACTGCTTTCCAATGTTGCTTTTCTCCTGGACCTTCTGACTTAATTTGCTCCTTTTCTTGAACTATCACCTTCTTCACCTACATGTTTCCTATCATGTTTCCTTCCTTTAACACATTATGTATTCATTCCCATTTCTTTTCCATGTGCTTTCATTTTTAAAATGTTTAAATCTTTGCCAGGATTCTCTTTAATTGCTCTTCAAAGGCAGTTTCAGCTTAGGAGGATAATCACCTGGCCTGATTGTGAAGTCTGACTTTTCTTGTAGAACTTTATGAATCTTTCTGAACCTCAGTTTACTCAACTGTAAAATAGAAAAAATAAACACTGATTGCCTAATTCATCAGCTGTTCTAATCAATCAATCATCAAACATTTATTAAGTACCTACAATTTACCAGGGCCTGCTTTAGGTTAAAGGGCTTCAAAGACAAAAATGAAATAATCTTTGCCCTCGGGATACTAGGATCAAATAAAATAAAGTGTGTGAAGTAGAAGCAATTATTCGGCACTTTTCAGACTGGTAGAATCACTGAGACTAAAGCTCTGTTTATAGTGAGCCTTGTACAAAGAAGAATGAAATCTCTATGTAGTATCTAATGGTATATTGTTATTTACATATGGCAATGGGAAGATTTAGAGACTTTGGTGAAATTCTAGCAAATGCTATCCCTGAAGCAATGCAAGCTAGCTAAATTGGCTCTTAAAGCCCAGTAATAATATCTGTCACCCAATTGAAAGATTAGTATAGACAAGACTAAAACCTTCCAGACTTTAAAAGAAACGCATTTAGGAGATTGTAAATTTAGAGCTGAGAGTTGACTTCAGAGATTACCTAGTCCAACCCTTTCATTTTCTAGTTAAAGAAAGGCCTAGAGAAGTGAATAAAATGACTTGCCCAATGTCATACAAATAATTGATGTGCTTGACAATTAATATCAATAAATCAACATGCATTTATTAATGCCTATTGTGTTTGAGGAGCAGCTGTAGTGGATAGAATACCAGATCTGGAATCAGGAAGACTCATCTTTGTAAGTTCAAATCTGGCCTCAGACACCGACTAGCTGGGTAACTTTGGCCTAGGCACTTAACCCTTTTTGCCTCAGTCTCCTCATCTGTAAAATGAACTACAGAAAGAAATTGCAAAACAAAAAACAAAAACAAAAAACCCAGCATCTTTGACAAGAAAACTAAATAGGGTCACAAAAACTTGGACATTGCTGAAGTACCTGGGTAGGTATTGTATTTGAGCCCTTTTGCTATGACCAGATTGCAATGGAACAATTTCTGCCCTCAAAAAGCTTACATTTCAAAGTAGGAAACAATATAAATTGCCAATATGCTGGCCTACCATCCTGTTATAGATCTATGAAAATATGATTTGTTCTGAATAGTATTCACCACTGTTACAAAGATAGAATTATTTATGCAATCACAAGTCAGTTATGTACTTTCTCATCTGCTGCTTAGCTTCAGAAATCCATTTTAGTCCTTCTAATCTTTTCCTAATTCAGGCATTCCACAGCCTAAATCAAAGCTTTCATTTTTCATTTGGTGTTTCATCCAGGATGTTGTCATTTCTTCACTTTAAGCACCAAGAACAAAATGTAAATGTCTTTCAATTCCGGAGCAGAATTAACATTGAAAGTTTAATTACTGCCTGATTTTTTGTGCTTTCTTACTTCCTGATAATCAATGAAGAAATTAAATTAAAACAAATGTGCATTGTCAAGGTATCAGATGACTAACTTACTTTTCAAATGGTAAATTGATATTTTTGTCAAATTTGAGCTTTTTTGTCGTTATTGTTCTTAGAACCTTTTCAGCCTGCAAGATGCTTCAGCCCAGAAACTCACACCTCCTCAATATTCTCTATGAGATTCCTCTCCTGAATGGAGGGTGAAGATCAGAGAGCTCCTTCTAGAACCTTAAAAGGAAGGTATTCAGGCTTGCCATCTTTTTATTTCTCACTTGGCTAAATTCCAGTCTAGCATCTTATTTTTCCTCCTCTGCTTTTCAGTTTCCTTTTGTGTGTTATCTGCTCCCTACCCCCTTAGATGGTCAGCATCTTAGGACCTTAAACAACCTAATTTTTTAATCCAAGTATCACTCTACTTATCTGTTAATATTTCAAATGTGCATTTTTCTTTTAAGTAACCAGTGCCTATCCATAGTACAATGCTTATAATTGTTTCAATAAGTCTTTGGGCTATAAAAGCCAGGATGGGAGGCAGGGGGAGTGGAGGAGATGCAGGAGAAAAAAAAAATAGTTGTTTTAGAATCAAAGAACAACTGGGATTTAAAACCTGATTCTTTTCTTTTTTTACTCATGTGATCTTGGATGGGTCCCTTCCCTTTCCAGCATTTAGTTTCCTTTTCTATAAAATCAAGAAGAAATTTGAACAAATGGTATTTTTTTAAAGTTCTAAATCTTATGTAATATGAGAAAACTCTTATGAATTAAAATAAAGTAAACAAAATCAGAAGCCAAAATATATCTAGAGTAACATAAATAAAAACAACTCTAAATACTTTTGCATCAACCTTTCGGGTTCATAAAAATGCATTTATATGTAGTCTATATTCCCATTACTCTTTCTAATAGCTATATAAAGTAGGCAAGATATTTCACAAATGATAACATGGACTTAGTAAAATTAAGTCATAAGGCCCAGGTCATACTATTAAGTGGCACAAAGGACACTACTTTGCTCTCTTGTTAGCTCTTTTTGTTTTGCTAACAATATCTATAGAGCAATATCTATCTCTAGGAGAATATGTCTTGGTTATCAAGCAATATCTATCTCTAGGAGAATATGTCTTGGTTATCAAGCTTAGGAACACTACTGTAACTGTTTAGCTTGAACCTTTAGGGTCTTTTTATTTTCTTCTTAAAATTGAACTTATTTCACTGACTCTAAATTTATGGTACCTGATCCCAGTAAGTCCTTTGCCAATGTTTGATGTGAATATACACTTAGATTATTGCAGTACACTTCTGGCTGATCTCCCTGCTTCAAATTTCTCCCTAGTTCAGTCTATCTTCTACTTGCCTTTCAAAGTGATTTTCCTAAGGCACAAGTCTGACATTGTCTCTGTAATTATAGCTCTCTATTAACTCCAAGAATAAATATAAAAATTTCTATTTGACATTCAAAGTTCTTTATATTCTGGCCTATTCCTAGCTTTCTAGTTTTCTTATACCATATTCCCCTCTATGTATTCTGCAGTCCTAAGACACTGACTCTTTAATACAATCAATCCTCTACTTTCACAGGGATAATGTTCCTAGAAAATGGTGGAAAAGAAAAAGAGAGAGAGAGAGAATGTTGATAGATTTAACCTATGGGAAATTGGGAATTAGGTTACTTTGACCATTAAAATAGTTGAAAACACACTTTTATGCATGTAATTCTTTATAACAAAGCATTAATTCTAATAATATGCACTTTTCCTAACATACTAACAATGAGACAATCCATGAAATACAAAGAGAGGAGAGGCAATACTGAATTGGGCATAAATGGGCAAGGGAATAATTGAAAAGAGCCTTGAGATAAAAATAAACAAACAAATAAAAAGAGATTAATTTTTTTTTTAAATGAAAGGAGCAACCAGTCATCTCTAATCTCTTATTGAACTGCTCCTGGATGAAAAGCAACCTGTTTTAGGGTGCTCCCTTTCTAAGTGGGACACTCTCACCTGGGTAGCTCAGCCCAGTCTGGCTCATTAGATGGACAGTTTGGGGAAGCAAGCTGTGCTGCTCTAAGAAGATTATGAGGCCCTGGGTATCCAGGTGGGCATTAGCCAAAAAAAAAAAAAGAAAAAAAGAAAAAAATCCTGTATCACTGTATGCAATCTAGAAACCTAGCTACTACAAGAGGCAAGCAGCAGGGAGTACAGATAGGATCAATTCAGCTTTAAGTGGGCCTTTTGTTCTTAAGTAGCCCTTTTGTTCTAGTGGATTGTTGATTACAGTCCTATACTAGGTGGAGGTCTCTGGAAACACCACCTTTACTCTAACCAACCAGGAAGCCAAGGTGTAATGTCAAACCCTCCCTCCCTTTGTCCCCCAGTTTATATTTCCCTTATAAAAGGATTTAACTGTACCTCACCAACTCACTAACTCTTTTTTTAGGGGTAACTGGCCAGCCAACGGCATATCATCTTTTTCCTTGCTATAACTAACTTTTTGGTTGGTCTTCTAACTTCTCTTGGAATTTAGCCCACGCTTAAGAGTATAATAAAATCTTTGTCCCTTGATTTGGAGGTCTGTACCTACAAATTTTTTTGAGATGACTTGCAATAACAATTTGGGTGTATTACCTTGTACTCCATCATTATGGTGGATAACCTCTACATCTTGGTGGCCTGGTATGGGGAGAGTCTTTACCCCAAACCTTAACATGATCAACATTTCATTTATCTTCAAACTTAACCACTTTTTCTTTTCTTTCTTTTTTTTTTCATTTCATTCATCACTTAAATTATTTTAGTGCTTTCTGGAGTAAATTCAGGTATACTTTCATGAATACATTTCTTCTTTTTGAGATCAGCACAATCAAATCAAACTGGTAGCAGAAAGCAACTACAAATGATCCTCTACAAAATTTGTCTAACTCCTTTATTTTCTCACCAAGCATCATCACTGGCTTTGCACATTTGGGCTTAGAAGCATTTTGGGGGCACAATTACAACACAAAACTTGAATTTTAAAGACAAACAAGGAAAATGTACAAGAAATGCATGGGGAGCTAAGAGATACTTGAACCCTCTTTATATGTCAACATAAAGAAAATAGAGGGATAATTTAAAGCATTTTTATACAGAAACAGTCAGGGCAGCCTATGTGACAGGTGAACATACACACTCTATGATATATGGCATTCCTCTCTCAACTCAAATTTGCACTATGTTTTTAAAATAACACTGAAAATTGAGACCTATGTGATCTGGCCAAACTGTAATCCTATTGAAATTAACTACCAGATTCCAAAAACTATGTTTAAGATAAATCACTTGTGAGAAGAGTCAGCTGGAATAGATTACAACAGTAGAATTGTCATCATCATCAGTTTCCAGGTGTGTGCATCTGGTAATCCTGGCTAAGAAAACTCTGGATTACTACGCGTATGTCTTCTTGTCTCTCTCTCTGACTCTACATACACACACACATTATGAATCTGACATTTTTAGTCTATGTTGCTGTGTTTTTAGTCAGGTCAACCCCTTCCTGTCATAATATGTTAATTGATTTTCTGGGGGAGTCAAAACTAACAAAAGTGTTAAACCACCATTTTGATAAAGAGGAAAAGGAAATGGTACTTAAAATGTGTGATTAGTTCATAAATTCCCAAAGATCAAAGATGCTGGTAGGATATGAACTATTAGGAGGTCTGTGGAAATAAGCCAGTAACCTCTGTGTGTATTTGTTTATCCTTTAACCTAAGGTGAATGGATGTTCTCAACACTTTTTGAAGTTTTAAAAACTGCAAAAGAAAGGCTTTCCATGCTTTGTGGTATTTAACTCTTTTTTATGCCCAAGTGCCACTACCAAGATTGGGAAAGCAGAAGACAAACAGGAGAAAAATGAAGAATAGAACATTTTAAAAACAAGACAAAGAAAAAGGAGAGAAGAAAAATGAAGAATTAGAAGAAAAGGGTTAGAGCACAGGCTGTGGAGTTAGGATTAGAGTTCAAATCCAGCCTCCAACAGGTACTAGCTGTGTAATACTGGGTGTGACTTAATCTCTGTTTATCTCAGTTTCCTCAACTTTAACTTTTTTTTTTATGAGGATAAATTATAGCATTTGCATACCAGGGTTGTTGTGAAGAGATAATATTTGTAAAGCACTTAGTGCATGGCACATAGTAAGCACTATATATATATGTTAGCAATTTATTGTTATTGTCATTGTTATGACTATTATTATTATTAAAATGTTCAGTCCAACTCTGGTTTTATACCTGCTGAATTTTATGACTCCAGTCCAGTTGTTTCAACTCTATCAACCTAAGTTTCTTTATCAAAAAAATGAAAATCACAATCCTCCAAGGGTTAAAGTGAAGAAAATATTCGTGTTACTATAAATCTAGCCAATGACCTTCTATTAATCATCATAGAATGGCAGTGCAAGAAGAGAGTTTAGATGTTTAGTCAACATCCTCATTTGACAGAAGAGAAACCTGAGGTTGTAAGAATTGAAATTATCTTAACCAATGTCACACAAGTAGTGGCAAAGCCAGGACTAAAAGCTATGTCTCCTGATTATCTCCATTTCATAAGGAGACTTAAGAAGTCCAGAGGATAAACATGAAATAATTTTTTTAAAAGTGACTGATCACAGGAGAGAGAAACAGCAGAAATTTTTTTCCCCAATTATTTAATGGTCATTAATAGTTCATTAATGGTTATTTGAGAAGCTAGGTGGTTCAGTGGATAGAGCACTAGGCCTGGATGTGGATGATTCATTATCCTGAGTTCAAAATTGGCCTCAGACACTAAATGCATGACTCTGAACAAGTCACTTAACTCTGTTTGCCTCTGTTTTCTCATCTGTAAAATGAGCTGGAGAAGGAAATAGTGTCACACTATTCCAGTATCTTTGTCAAGAACATCCCAAAAAGGGGTCACAAAGAGTCAGACACAAAAATGACTGAATGACAAATGGTCCAATATCACCTTGGAAGGAGTTACCCAGTAGAGTGCCGCACCTAGCTATGCTGCATAAGATTTTTTATCAGTGGTTTCTATAAAAACATTGATGGCATGCTTATTAAATATGCAGATAATTCAAAGTGAGGAGGAAAATTCAATACTCTGGATAAAGAGTTGGCATTGAATTTTTTTGTCAGAAATTAAACAAGTGCCATATCTGATAAAATGAAATTTAATAATGATAATGAATTTTAAAAAAAATCAAATTCGCAAGTACCAGTTGGGGAAGATAAAGCTAGATAGCTAGTCATTTGAAAAAGATCTGCAGGTTTTAAAGGACTAGAGTGATAAAGCAACAATTATTAATATAATAGTAAAGATAGTGAACATTTGTCTAATACCTTCTTATGTGCCAGATGGTTTATAAGTTTTCTCTCATTTTATCTTCATAATCCTGGGAGGGATGTTCTATTACTATCCCCCTTTTACAAATCAGGAAACTGAAGCAAACAGAGGTTGAGTGATCACATTATAAATGTTTGAGAATGTATTTGAACTTAAGTCTTCCTGGGTGCAGGCCTAATGCTCTATCTTGAATAATGCCAAAAAAACTAATACAATCCTAGCATGGTGCACAGGACAAAGGAGATGACAGTTTTACTGTACTCTCAGATAAACTTTGAAATACTATGAAAATTCTTGGTACCATATTTTAGGATAAATATTAATAAACAAGTGAATGTCTAGAGAAGACATCCAGAATAGTAAAAGGCCTTAAATTCATGCCATTTGATGACTGATGTGAGGAAATAAAGTGTGAGCCTGGAGAAGCAAAGATGTAGGGGGTCCCTATTATATATTATTTTAAGCACAATAAAAGTCCTAAATCATAAGCTGTTTTATTTTTCTGTTCAGACACTATTTGCTATAGATAACCTAATGAAGAAGTCATTTATTTTCTTGTTATTTCTGTCTATGTGGTCTCTTTGTAAATTATAAATAATATTCACTACGTAGACCAAGTCCTAGGTCTCCCTAATTCCTTTTTGACTGAACCCAAATCTTTAAGTGTCTTTTTAAAGGAAAGATGAGCCCAGAACTAGACAGAAAAAGTGCTAAGTTAGCTGAGTTCTCTAGTAGGATCAAGACCTAAACTTGTAGCTCATTACCCTGAATCATTATTAGCTATCATAAAAAAAAAGACATACAGGTTAGTATCTGCCTTCCAGTTTTTACCCTGTACTAAAGGGCTGTGTCTCAGCTCATAGGAGAAGCAGGTATTGGCTAAGACCCAGGATATAAGCAGGATATTTTTATGGTCCAGCTATGCTACAATAATGTTAAGGCAGAATAATTATTAATTAATGCATTAGCAGGGATTATAATTTTCCAACATTTATTACATAATTGTAGATTTTGATAATGACTAATGAAGAAAGCAACTCTGCATGCTATGATCTTGCCGGATCTGGCCTTGGTGCATGAAATCTCACACAAGTCAGTCATACAAAGTTTGGGTAAGGGGGAGTGTTTTTATTTGTTTGTAAGCAATCAGAATGATAGAACCACAAGATAAGTATTTAATTATCCCTATCCCTGAAATTATAGCACAAACAGTACAGAAAAATAAGACAGGGTTTGAATGGTATTTCAAATTTGTTGTCGAGTATTTATTGAGAGAATTTGTTATGCTGTGAGTAAATGCACAAAAATTATTATTCTGATATTGTAATGTGATAAATCAATACTTCAAGGAGTTGGAAGGTTGAGTACTCTTTCCACTGCAGCTAATTGCGACCCATCTGTGCTTGAGTAGATGGTATTTGTGAGTTGACTGGTGGGTAATCTGAGAATGAACCTCTTTGAATTTAGGCTGGTCCCTGGATGGCAGATAGAGATCCCATCACTAAGCCCATATGCTTAGTTTGTAGAATATATCAGTCAGGACTCCACTGGTACATATTTTAAAAGACCAGTGTCCACTCTATAGTATAATTAGTAGAACTTAAAGTAGTAATGTCACAGAAAAGGGAAATTTAATCAATACCAACACTTAAAGCAAAATGTCTTCATTCTCTTTTTATTCCCCTAAATTCTAATAAATGCTACAGAAAACATTTAAAGATATCCAGATCTAATTCTCAAAGAATGTAAAGTTTTTATGTAGTCATCAACGAGAAATCAACAGTATACCACACACACATTCCTCTCCCCACCAAAAAAAAAGAGAAACTGCTGTAAATTATCCTTTACTTCTAGAATGAAATTGTAGGCCATCAGGTTGGGGCATAATATTTGGTCATACCATGGAGACATTTGGGATAATCATTATAACTCAAACATCTCCAGAGTTCAAAAGGAAGTTAGTGTAGTAAAAACAGAATGCAAAAATTGCATGCCATTTTTCATATGTTGTGTAGGAGACCATAGACATAGACAGCTGGAGCTCCATTAACAAGGTCAACCTCTACCTTGAGACTAGGCAAGTAGCTTTCCAAAAACTCATAAAACATTTTAGTATCCACATTGATAAGATAGCATTTGCAGGAGTAGAGAGTTCTCAAGTGGTTTAATGCAGTTTAAAAACATTTAGCAGGTCAGGCCACAAAAATGTGCAACAGTCCAGAACATTTTCACCAGACCTTTCTCTTCCTAATAGTGTCATGGAGACAGAGTGTCAGATGGTGGTGAGAAATAGCAATCTGAAAAAGTTCAATATCAGTGCTTTGGGATTTTTTTTCGACTTCTATTTAAAATGTTTACTTGCCTGCAATCTTGTTATGCCTTTTAGGTCTGGGCTAATTGCTCTCAGGTCGTGGTTTAAATTTGTTCAGCCATGCTTCTTTATAAGTTAGAGAGAAGTTGGCCTCCGGATTTGTTTTGAGAATGACTTTCTCCTAATAACTCATTAGGTTTCCAGGTCTAGTACTGCCAACACTTTCATATTTCTCTAGAGAGCTATGAACTATCTCAAATTTCACCCATAGGGTGTCTCAATAAAAATGAATCAAGTTATTCAATCAAGAAATTCTCATTTCTATCATATGCTAGTTGTGATTGTATGAATTTGTGCTATTGTGGACATTTTATTAGGGTTCTCAAGGACTAGGAAACATGCATACCAACTAAACAGACCTAATTAAGGTACAAATTGGTGGGATTATTTTAGTATATAATATGATAATACATGTCTATATGTATAATGTAAGCATATATATATGTATATATATATGTGTGTGTGTGTGTGTGTGTGTGTGTGTGTGACATATATAAGGTTTTAAAATCACAGAACAATTGTTGACCTCCTCTGCTAGGAGTTCATTTACTTAGAAAAGGGGATGATAGCCCCACAAAACTCCTAAATGTGAAGCAGATTAAAATATAATTGGGAAATGTTTAATAAAACAAACAATTACATATATATACAATATAATAATTATAAACTATTATATATTAGACACAAATAAATTATAACATAGGTAATGTTAATTTGTGATTTTTTAAATCAATATGTAACTCACAAGGATCTCTTTCTATTTGAGTTAGACAGGACTGATTCTAGACCATTTTCCAGATGAGCAAAATGAAGTCCAGAGAAACTAAATTACTTTTCAAAAAAAATCACACAGCTAGGAAAAAGAAGAAACTTGATTCCTTTGGTGCTAAATCCATCATTATTTCCAGTTAACCAAGCTACCTCTAGCTAGATAATAAATTTAAATTAAATTAATTCTTAAATACTTAACCCAATGACCAAAATTTACCTGTAAAGATAATTTTTTCTGAGTTTCTCTATGACATCTTCTGTTCCTAACACAAATAGTCTCTCAAAGGTGCCAGTAGTTTTCAGATAGTCAAACTAAACAAGGCACAGTCCACTCTAGACCACCTGGATCTGCAATTTTTCATCAGGTAAAGTAACACCTGGTGGGGAAAAGGAGGTAGGGCATATAATAAATTCACATAAGCATATTCAGAAACATTTTTTTTTGGCTGAGGCAATTGGAGTTAAGTGACTTGCCCAGGGTCACACAGCTAGGGAATGTTAAGTGTCTGAGACCAGATTTGAACTCAGGTCCTCCTGACTTTAGGGCTGGTGCTCAATTTATTGCTCCAGAAACAAATTTTTTTAAGTAAATTAAAGTAAGGAAATTTAATGCTACAAAAACAATACTTCCTGCTAATGTGTCACAATTATTTTCTGATTATTTTCCATACAATCCCTTTCCTCTCTTACAGAGTTAGGCCACAATTTTCAACGATCTTTAGGAGGGCTTCTAATGAGAAGAATGCATCCTAGCAACTTAATAGGGGAGATATTTTAGTCAGGAGAACCCCTCAGATAAAATTATGCAAAATGCCTTCTCTATGTAGGGGTAGCCTTATTTGTGGTCTTCAGAAAAACTTAAGTCTTTCTTAACAATTGAGAAAAAAACAATATTTTCCTGCCATAACACTTGTTAAGAATTGTTTCTACAATCCACTATGTTAATAGATCCTCCACCTCCATCCCCAATAAAACTCCTCTAATAAAAACTTCATGAAGCATGACTGAGAAGAACTAAGCAAAGAATTTGACATGATCATGGACACAATGAAAATTCAGGCTGCCATCTCTAAATTTTAGCTGTTCTCTGAGCTCCAGCAAAAATCTGTGTGCCAGCTTCAGAAATCTGTCACTCCTTCTATGGGGCCAGAATGGACATATTTAATTTTTCTTTTCTTCAATAAGAATGACTATGGTAATACATCATATACGATAATATCATACTATGTCTGGAAGGAACCACAAGGATTTAAAAGCTTACTAAAAAGTTGCTTAAATTCCATATAGCCAAAGTTGCTACGTCTCTCAACCCACCAAGTCATATCAGTTTCACCACTGTCTCTCTGCAGTAGCCTCTGGTTTTATTTAATTTACTGCATTTGGAATTCAATAAGTTTCTGGCCAGCTTTCACATTCTTTAGCATCCTAGTAATTCACATATTATCTTTCTGTTTTCACTTCTTCAGATCTTTCCATTGGACACAAAGAAATACTGCTTTACCTTCTATCTCTTTTAATTTTTATATGTATATGTATGTGTGTACACACATATTTGTATGTATGTGTGTATCCATGTTATATATATAAATATAATATATATACAAATATACCTGTATATACATATATTGTACATATATACAGACATTTATCTTATAAACATACATACATAAATGTATATTTATATTTACATCTGTGTTGAGTTATCACTATGCAAAGGAAATGCTATCATTGTAGAGCTTCTCCATTTTACCTCCAGCTTTCACTTCAACACCTGAAATGTCCCAATAATACTTGGGACAACTAATGTTTAATTCTTCAATCCCCAAACTCCTGATCTCATCTATAGAATAAAGGAAAGAAGCTTTTATTTTCATGTCTCCTCATTTATACCATAACTGTTTTTCTTTAATAATAATAATTTTGGGCAGTAGCCTGGACTCATGATTCATCGGTGTGATAACTCCTTCCCTCCAGTGATAAAGATCAGCAATTTATCTGCAATTTATAGTCTTAGTAATTTGTTTGGAGGCACAGAGAGCTGAAGTGATTTACTGGTAGTCACTTGGCTAATAGCTCTTAGAGAGATATTTGAAATCTGAATCGTACTAAAACTCACATCTTCCTGACTCCAAAATCAGTCCTTTATCTATCTGACTAGGAATTTTTTTTCTGACTAGGAGTTTTTAGCCTGAAGTCAGTAACTAGTTATTTCAATATAATTGGCTTTTTTGTAATCCTAAGTATTTTATTTTATTTGTTTGAAAATCATATTCTGAGATGGAGCTCACCCAGCTGCCTTGGAGGCTCATGACACTCACAAAAATGTTAAGAATCTTGTCTTTATACAAGGTTCTTTTACCACCATTGCTGCTACCTTCGCTACTTCAGAAAGATCTTTGTTGCCTACAAATGATCTTCAGCAAGGAGACCACTTTAGTACATATATTCCTCCAGACTCCTGTTGAAAGAATAGCAGGGCATGTAAGTCTTGTTAAATCACAATTTGAAAAGAAAAAAAATTACCAGATATGTCATCTAAAGTGAGAAATAGGAAGACATAAGAAATGTTGCAAGCTAAAGTGAGCAGAACCAGAAAAACATTTTACATAGAAGCAGGCAACAAAATTGTAACAATATTCAATGAGAAACAGCTATTCTGATGAAGGCAATGATTCAAGACAATTCCAAAGGACCTGTGATTAAAAAATACTGCCTCCAGAGAAGGAAATAGTAAACACTGAGTTCGTGTAAATAATATGAGAATATAAGTTCCTGGAGATCAGCAAAGTTTTATATGCCCAGCACATAGTAAATGTTTAACAAATGTTTATTAAATTATTATGTTTATTATTAGTAATAAAGTTAATTCACATATAAACCATTTTAAGGATTGCAAAGCACTTTACAAATATTATTTCATTTCACCTTGACAACAATACTAGGAGGTGAGTGCTATTATGAGATTGAACCATACTTTTTATCTTTATTTTTCTTACCTTTTTTCAATATGGCTAATATGATTATTAGTATAACATGATTTCTGTGTATAATTGATATATTACTTGCCTTCTCAGTGGGTGAAGGGAGAGACTGAGAAAGGAAGAGAATCTGGAACTAAATTTTTTAAAAAGTCAAAATAAATAAACAATTTTTTTTGGAAATGAAAAGAAGAGAAATAAGGAATGCAACTCAGAGTGGAAGGGTGTTAATTTATAGGCTTAAAATAAGAAAAGAGCTATAGAGACAAGGGAGAAAACTAAAATAAAATTAAAAGTGAAATCCTGAGATACTGATGGAGACATGACTCTTATCAAGTTGGACATCAGTTTGATCTCTTACCTCAACCCTTCACCTGGTTTTCAAGCCATTTTAATAGGAAATAAATTATATCTTTGTGGAGGGCCCTGCTACTTTATTCTGGCTATCTGAAAGGAAAACTACATTTCTCTTGGTGGCTTAGGGAAACCCTGACCTAAGAGGCTATAGTTAAGAATTCTTCAATAAGCATCCAGGATGTGCAAATCTACCAACACAAGGTAATGACTTCTACAGATGGTGCACAATGGATGGTTCAGTCAACTTCTTACTGACTTGGCTTCTCCTTCAGTAAAATTCCTCCAAAACTTGGTAATGATGGGACTGGGGAGGAAGCTGGGTTCAGAAAATTTCCCTGAAGTCAGAGGCCCATTCTTTAACTCTTTGCATACCCTAAAGAGATGAATTAACTGAAACAGCTGACATTTCTGGGATTTTGTTTAAAACAGATTTGCTTGCCTTGCTCAAAGGTATATTCTATCCATCTCCTCCCAACCCCCTTCAGGAAGTGAGGGCAACTCATTCTGTAATCGAGTTTCTCTGGGAAGAAGCCACTGCCATCTTGGGTGGTCACTGCTGCTGGTAAATTAAATTCAGATGTTTAGCAGTTTTTCTATGTGTTTTTCCACTTGGAAAAGGGAGATATTTGAATGAGGGTATAACAACTTGCACATAATTTGATAATAGGAGTCTCTGTCTCATAAAATCAGGATATTAATGGGTCCCTCAAGTAAATTCATCTCAGGATTTAGCCTTATCCCTCCCTCTCAAGGCCATGCCAGCCATATGTATTTTATTCCCTATTTTAAAAGTTCATAACTTTGGAAAACAATTTTTTTAATGAAACCTCCCTATTTTCTTTAGCAATTTGCAAAGCAAATGTGGGTAATTGAAGCCTCTGGGGGTAAGATATTATCCTTTATGAGACTTAAGTTTCTTTCCTCATTATAAAACTTCTCTTAAACAAGAAAACTTTTATAAACAAAAAATAAATAAATAAATAAACGGATGCAGATGCTGAACCAACTCCTTCTTTTTCTTTCAAATACCCCACTCTACACTCTTTGGACTCTGTTGGATTCAATGTTGACCATATGAATCACTTCCTTGTGATACTATACCAGAGTGGATCTTTTACTGATCTCATAAAATCACAATGAAAATACAGTATATGACTTCATGCTGCAACACAAGTATTGATTGGGCTTAGCTTCTAGGCAGCAGTTGTTTCTGAATCCAGAAAAGAAATGAAAGTTGATACCCTGCCAATTTAGTCTAGGGACACACAGGTCAGATGCAGAAATTTTTTTCTTTCCTTGTTAGGGTCAAAACAGACTTTGTATGAGTATGTACCACAATATAAATGTCACTCAATCACCTTCACCTCTTTAATTTTATCTATTGTCTATATTGCTTCTCTAATTTGACAAATATTTGTCAAGAAATGGGATGATGGTGCTCTTGATAGAGTATTCATGTCAAAACATACAACCTGGGCAGCAGTTTATGAGAAATTAGAGGGTGTGGAGGGGGAATCATACCACACCTTTAAGATCTCATTGACTACTTCTACTTCTGCTCCATCTTTGATGGAATCTTTCTGAGTCTGGTTTCCTAATTAGTTTAAAAAATAATGGTAGCTACTTATTTCCTTTTAATTGTCTTTTCACACATTTTTCTCTCTTTAGCAAGATTATAAACTTCTTGAGAAGGGACATCTTGTCTTAAATGTATGGTTTATCTATCATAATATATAGTATAAGTAAATATTTATGAATTGTTAGACTGACAGCAAGATTTATTAACAAAATAGCCTTCCAAAACAAGGTTACTAGTATGAATAAGTATGAATCCTGGAATTGAAATTCAGAGGACTAAGATGAATTTAAATTCTACCTATGTGCTAATGGGCACATAATCTCTCTAAGTCTTTGTTTCTTTATGTGCAAAATGACCATAGTGTCACAGACTTTTTTTTTTAATTAAAACTTTTTATTTGCAAAACATGTGTATGGGTAATTCTTCAATATTGACCCTTACAAAGCTCTCCGTTACAAATTCCCCCCCCCCAGTCCCCACTCCTCCCCCAGATGGTAGGAAATCCACTACATGTTAATTATGTTAAAATACTTGACAAATAGAATATATGTATACATATTTCCACACTTATTGTTGTGCAAGAAAAATCATTATCTACAAGAAAAAAAATCAGAGAAAGCAAACACAATGCAAGCAAACTAATAGAGAGCATGAAAATGTTATGTTATAGTCCACATTTCACATCCCTCTCCCTGGATATAGATGGTTTCTTCATCACTGAAAGATTGGAACTGATTTGAAACATCTCATTGTTGAAGAGAGCCATGTCCATCAGAATTGATCATCATATAGTCTTGTTGCCATGTATAATGATCTCCTGGTTCTGCTCATTTCTCTCAGCATCAGTCCATGCAATTCTCTCCATGCCTCTCTAAAATCATCCTGTTGGTCGTTTCTTATAGAACAATAATATTCCATAACATTAATATACCATAATTTATTCAGCCACTCTCCAATTGATGGGCATCCATTCAGTTTCCAGTTTCTAGCCACTACAAAAAGGGCTGCCACAAACATTCTTGCACATGTGGGGCCCTTTCCCTCCTTTAAGATTTCTTTGGGATATAAGCCCAATAGAAACACTGCTGGGTCAAAGGGTACGCACAGTTTGATAACTTTTTAGCATAGTTCCAAATTGCTCTCCAGAATGGCTGGATCCGTTCACAGTTCCACCAACAATGTATTTAGTGTCCCAGTTTTCCCACATCCCCACCAACATTCACACAGACTTTTTAGTGAGAGATAATATGAGCAAAATATTTTACAAACCTTAAGACTTAAGCTTAAATATCTATGCTTATAACCAGAGTAGATTTAATATTTTCTAGGTAATGTGCTTTTTCTGCCTTCAAATGACAATGATTAAGTTTCAAGGGATACTTCCATATAAGGTTCATTGGTATAACTGAGGGACTTCAAGTCGTGAATAAAATATAAGTTCCTAGAGATCAGCAACTATTGTATATGCCTAGCACTGAGCACATAGAAAATGTTTAACAAATGTTTGTTGAATTGCTATTTTTATTACTAATAACACCAATAACTAGCATATAAATCACTTTAAAGATTGCAAAGTACTTTACAAATATTATCTCATTCCATCTTGACAACAATTCTAGGTGGTGGATATTAGTGTTATTTCCACTTGATAAGTCTTAAGTGATTTATCTAGAGTCATATAGTTAATAAGTATCTAAGGCTGGGTTTAAACTGAGTTCTTCCTGATTCCATGTTAAATGTTCTATCCAGCTTATCTAGCTTCCACATATTCTTCCATGTTAAAACATGAATGAAGACTTTTTTGCCTTTTTTTATATCACCAGAAATTAGCAAAGCATTTGGCACAGAATAAGTGCTTATAAATGCTCATTGGATGACCAATTCTGCTACCTATCAACCTCCATTGATTAAAACTATGCTTGCCATGATTTTACTCTATAATATTTTTTCCTTCAATTTTCTGATGCAGCTGTTATAGGTCTCCTTCATTTTCAAAGAGGACCAATGACATTCTAGGGTGATGTCCTGACTTGCTCAAATTGAAGTTAAGTAGAGTTGTATAAAGTCATCAGATCTTCTAGAGTCATAAAGTTCCAATGCGAAGACAAAAGCCAAGATGACTGGAAATGTCCTGGAATGCAGTCAATAACCTTGATATCTCTGCTACAGCTGCTTTCATGGCCATCGGAACAAATTATTCTCATCTGACTATTCTGCTGGGGAAAACTTACAAACTCACAACTTCATCAGTGGGTTTGAGGTCTATCAATTACTCTCAAATTGGTTTAGCCCAAACACCAAGATGGTTTCCCAGGGTATGGCCACTATGCATGCTTTAATTTATTAGAGTCACAGGTGAGAGCTGGGAGACAAGGGAGCACCCAAGGTGAATGAGCAGCCCTGAAAAAGGCTCAGCAAGCCCACACCAGAGGCACTAGTCCTTCCTGAACACCCTATAGGTTTGTCTACTGAAATAATAATCTAATGGATGGAAAGAGAAGTATCTTGAAACACAAATTTATAGAGCAATCAGAGTCTTGTTGGTCTAGTTAATCCCTCTGTAAAGGGAATCATAATTTCTTTGTGACTCCTTGTCAAGCAAAGTATTTATTTGTCTTCCAACAGATCTTCCTTAGAGGATTTATTCAATTTGCTGGAGGCTTTCCTTTAGTTCTATTAATATTGGAGAACTGACTATTGTCTACTCATTCTCCATACATCACTGGTCCACATCATTTTGTGGTGATTTATGTCCTTCATAATGCTTCTCTTGTCACTTTTTTAATGTAAGCCATCATTGATAATATAGCAGAGAAAAAAATGGTTTCATTTTGAAGTTCCCTTTCCACCCACAACTTTCTATTCTTCTGATATCTTGGAAACTCTTTTTTCTGTCTTTTCTCGCTTGTATTTAGCTCACAACACAACACTTTCTAGAATAATCCTAATTAGGAGAAAGTTGGTCTTGATGTACAATTTAATTGATTCATCAATTCCTTCTTTCCAGTAATGCAGATTGGCAATATATCTTTAATTTATAGGATTGGAAAGTCGTTTGTGGATGCTGAGAGCTTAAGTGATCATATAACTAGGTGGCAGAGTGAACAGAGATCCCAGCAGTTAGAAAGTCCGATTTTCCTGAGTTCAAATTTGGCCTCAAACAATTATCACTTGTGTAACTCTAGGCTAGTTACTTACTCCTTTTGCATCAGTTTCCTAATATGAAAATAAGCTGGAGAAGAAAATGGGAAACCACTTCAGTATCTCTGCCAAGAAAAACCCAAATGGAATCATGAAGAATCAACTGTAACTGAAAAATTATTGAACAATAAAAGTTTGTTGAAACAAAGACAACAAACCTATGCCCACTAATACCCAATACAAAGCTTTTTACTATTATGTGTGTGTGTATGCATGGATGTGTGTGTGTACATATATATATATATACATATTTACACATATATGTAGAGAGACTATATATTTGTATGTTATGCATATACATATAAAGGTTAATTGAAATATAGTTAAATATATTACTATATAGTGCCTCACAAATTAATGATAAGCCACATATTTTGAAATCATTTATAAAATTTTTTCATGGTCCCCTTTTGGGGACATGTAAATTGTATATTTACAATCTGCTAGCCTATTTCTTATACAAATTAAAATGATTCATTATGAATTCCTGATTTTTAAAAGTGAGCATATACCTGTCCAAATTGAATTAATCAGAGAATTTTTTAATTTCATATTTGGATAAAACTTTACAGATCAGCTTAGTACCATGAAAATCTTCAAATTGAAGAGGCCCTTGTTGAGATTTGTATTATATTCTTGTTATGAGCTGATTATATAGCATTTTGGTAAGTTTCCCTTCCCCCTATATTTTCCACTATTGAAGAGGGAAATTTAGAGTTATAAAGGCCAAGAAAAGCACAAAGAAATAAGTTCTTTGTGCAGTTTATGAGAATATTCTTATCCCATAAATCTGAATATGAGAAACTAACTCCCAGCTTTCTGCCCTTCTTTCATTTCTGCTATGGGAATTTTCTAAATAATTTCATGTTATTCAAAAGAACCTACCTAGCAATATTTTTAACAGTTCAAATGAGATATTATATAGAAAATGTTTCCCCAAAATGTAAAGCATTATACCAATAGTTGTTTTTGTTGTTATAAAAACAATCCCAGAAATAAATGAAGTCTGTTTAAGCCAAATTTAAATATACAGCATACATTCAAAGATACTCATAAGCATGAGCACATGAATGCATACCTCTATATGTCTAGGGCAGTAATGGATTGTGGCAGAAGAAAGATAAAACACTTTTGAGCACCCTCAAACTCCACTGGTTGTTTCCATTTGTCAAATATGTAATTATATCAGGATTATTATCAGGAAAGCACAAAATCTATGATAAGACCTCACTGCCAACTCTACCTTCTGTGAAGCCAAAAAATGTTTATCATTTCTGTGGAACCCTGAGAGGTGGGTCCAATTAAAAGAGACTTAAATTTTATGAGCTGATTTTAGATTTTTAACTTTTTTCTTTTGAAGAGATGGCATTTATTTTTTCATTACTATGTAAATCAACATATGTCATCATGTGGTAATCCCTATGGCACTAAACCAATCTCTTGAACCAATTTAGAAAAAAAAAATTAAGTGGAAAGTAATTAGTTGGGAAATACCAAAATGGCCCTAAACTGACTCTTGAAGAATTTTTTAAAGCATGAAGCCAAGAATCTCATATGTATAGACATGCCCAGCCTAAAGTTTTTAATCGGTTCCATGAAAATATTAGGTAAAACTGGATCACAGGGGACACTTAATGGCATAAGAGAAATATTATAAATTTTAGAAGATGTATGATCATTTAAATTATGTTTCAATGGGGCTTAGTTATAATGTATTAGCAGCAATATAAGTTCAAAATTTTGATGGTCAGAGTAACTTTAATTAAAGTATGTTTGTAGAATGCATGTAATAATTAATGTTGGGTGATTAATTACAATTGAGTATAATTTGTCATTTAAGTTTTTCTTATTGACCTAGTGATACTCAGCATAATTTCTCTGAGAACAAAAGTCAAAATTCCTCAGTACTGGAGTTTGTAAAAAAAAAAAAATCTTTATAGGTATGATTAGAGGTTAGACAAGTATACATAAGATTTCTGAATTTGGTAGTATGAGGAGCTACCATTCAGTAACTATCTTCATACCCTTCTAGGATTTGGTAGAAAAATCTCAGAAATATTGATGTTTAACTAGCATTATGGATGATTCCTAGGAGGATAGAGAGTTAAAACTAATTTCGCATGTTCACATAGTTAGTGTCAAATGAAGAATCTGAACATAGATCTCTATGCAGTACACCACATTGCTTATGTGATTTAAGATTATTTTAGAAAATATTTCTCTCATGCTTTCACAGTACCTAAAAAGAGTTCCATATTTGAACTTACATGCTAGTTTTTTGGTAATGGAGAGACCGTAATCTCAAATATGTTATAGTCCATCAAAACTTTATTTTTCTCATTTAAATTATAGTTCAAACCTCTTTCAAATTTTATTTTTCCTGATGGGTAGTGGTTCATTGTAGAATTTATAATGAATCCATAAATTTCTTATCTATGCTCTGGCAATTTACCTACTCAATTTACTTAAACAAAAGTGTTTTAGCTATCTGCTACAGATAGGTGCCAGAGACAGAAAGATGGTTACTACACAGTTCTTGATCTCAAAGTCCTTATCATACATTGGGACAAATTATAAACAAATATTTATGATAGAAATGTAAATGAGTTTAATTGAAAAGAAAAGAGTGCCATGAAAATGATGAGGAGGGAGAGAGGTTTTTTTGGAAAGGGAGGAGAGAAGGTTAGATTAGGTTTGACAGAACTTCAAAGGAGTGACACCAGAATGGGGATAGAAAATATTCCAATTTGAATCGAACTTAGAATATGTAAAAGGAGTAGTATGTTCTAAGGTTGGAAAGATAGACTGGAGTTCCATATTTTTTTTCCTTTATGTCATCTGCTACACTGCACACAGCAGTCTTCAACTGAGACTTAAAAAAATGCTCAGAATGGGGGTTCTTAACTCTTTTTTAATGTTTTATGAACTTTTTTGGCAGTCTGGTAAAAGCTATGAATTCCTCAAAATAATGCTTTTAGCTGCATAAAATAAAATACATTATGAAGAAAACCAATTGTATTGAAATAGAGTTATCAAAATAACAAATAAACAAGTTTATGAATCCTAGGTTAAGAGCATCTGGTCTAGAACAGATGCATTACTTTTCCAAGAGAATTTGCAATAAAAAGTTGAATATTTCTGTATTCAAATAGAAATGGAAATGTTTCATTTTGGATTGGCTCTATGAGGAAATACCAACTGTTACATGAAAAAATATCATTTCAGAAGAGATCATTGAATTTCCCAGAAGTTCAGTTTCCAGAATACATACTCCACATTTAGAACACCATATGGATTTTGTACTCAAATGACTGAGTACAGAAAAGTCAGAGTACATGAAAATATATTTATACTTTTCCAGTTAACACTACCATTGCTCATGAGTGTTCTTTTCTGTTTATATTTTCATATATTAGATATTTATGTTTATAGTCTAGATCTTTCATCCCCTCTTTCAATTTCTTTTCTAGGATGTAGAAGAGCCCAAATAAGACTTTTATTACATCTTAGGAAGGCCACTTTATGAACAGGACCCATATAAAATAGAAATTATGAAGTACATTCTGTCCCTTGGCAGCTTTGAACTTCCTACCATTGCATTTCTTTTAGAAGTGCTAGTCCAAGATAAAATCCTAAGATTTACCATTTATTTTACTTCCTTTCCTCTAACAATATATACTTCATCTGTGTCTAATATCCCCTGTCTTGCTCTCTATGTACCAATATAGCTAATGTAAGGAACTAACAATCTTATCCTTCCCATTTAATGTGGGACTGTCTTCTAGAAGTGCAAAATTTTAAGTCAATGAAATTATTTGAATTATGAAGACTTAAGATATTATTTATTGCAGGCTGAGTGGAATAATTTTATGCAAATAGATTTTAGAATTGGGCAGTTAGAATTCTTGGTAGATAGGCCACCAACCCTGAAGTCAGGAGGAACCTGAATTCAAATCTGATCTCAGACACTTACTAGCCATGTGACCCTGGACAATTTAATTCATCCTTTTTGCTTCAGATCCTCATTTGTAAAACATTTAGCTGTCTGCTAAGACAGTTTACAGGAGTGTCCACTGCACATGCTACAGCTTCTTAGAGCCATGACTAGAGAAAGAAATAGCAAATCATTCAAGTATAGAAGAAGAAAGAAGAAAAAGAAAGAAGATGTAGAAGAAAAGAAGAGGAAGAGGCAGAAG
>JAJPUD010000006.1:1058455-1106241 GCA_023553655.1 Myrmecobius fasciatus
AAGAAGAAGAAGAAGAAGAAGAAGAAGAAGAAGAAGAAGAAGAAGAAAAGAAGGAAGAGGAGGAGGAGAAGAAAGAACAAGAACCATAAAAAGAGGAGGAGAAGGAGGAGGAGGAGAAAGAACAAAAAGAAAAGGAGGAGGTTAAGAAAAACTATATATTTTCTTCCTTAAAGAAGTTTAGAATCTATTAGAAAGGAAACATCATCTATCCAGATGAGTACGAGAAAATGTAAGCATTATCATGGCAGTTGGTAAAATCAGAAAGACTGATTCAAGTATCACCTCTGACATAACTGTGTGAACCTGGGCAAGTAATTTTATTTCTATGTGACTTCAGGAAACTTTCTGAACTGGATGAATCACCAGTCTTCATGAGTAGAAAGTGCTCCTCACAACAGTGTAATTTCATGTCTGTATTATAATAAACAAAACATAAAAGGTAGGATGTGGTAGAAGCAAAGAATGAGAAAGTTAAGAAGGAAGAAATCATTTTCATATGGGCAGAGGATCAAAGAAGATTTATTTCATGAAATAGGTGGCATCTGATTTAGGCCTTAAAATAAGGGAGATGAATGTGGAGGATGTAAGGAAGAGAAGAGTCTATTCCAAATGAAAGAAGGTGGAAGAAAAGAAAAAGAGATGGAAATGATCAAGTGCCAGAGCCAGAGAATATTACAATTTACCTAGAAGATATAATATATGAAAAAGAATAAGCAATAAAGTAGAACATAAGTAGATTTTACCACCCAATTGTAGAGCCTTGAAGAGATATACTTATAAAACAAAATAATTAGAAAAGATTTTCTTTTTCAATAGCAGCAAAAGATTTTGAAAAGTTAAAAATAAATTGGTTGGGAGGTGGATGAAGTCCAAAAGCTAAATATTTATTAGCTTAAAGTCATAAAGGTTGATGATTACTGGGTCATATTGGCTGTTGCCAGTCTCTAAGCAAGAACTTACCTAAATCAGATATAAAACATACTAGCTTATTTGTTTTAAACCCCTAAGAAAATAAATTCCTTTCACCTCCTAGTAACCTATTCCAGGGTTTATAGATCCTTACTGCCAGGACATATGTCTTTATAGATAACTAGTTATGTTGACTGGAGTTTTTTTTTTGTTTAGACCTACAAATTGATGGAAAAAAAACTTTATTACATGACATGACCACCTTATAATGCTAAGCCTAATTCTTTTTTTTAAAGACTAGTACTTTCTGAATTTTGATTAAAAAGGTAAAGGAAATAGATATCCCCAAATTTTTCTTAAAGACATTCTTTTCTTTTGTTTCCTTTAAAATAAAACAACCACAACTACCAAACATAGTTTAATAGAAAGGTACTAATCTTGGAGTCCCAGCACTGTTAGTCTCAGCTCAAATATTTATTAGTTGTTTGTAATCTTGACTAAGTCATTGCTTCTCTCTTTTTCAGTTTCCTCACCTGTTGGTTAGAGGAAGAAAATGGTTTAACTGTTTTATAATGAACTTCCAGCTTTGACATATAATAATTTTATATTTTCACCATTTTATTTCCCTGAATATTGATTTGTAAACTTTGAAAAGAGTACATGATATGAAATCTTGATATAACTTTCTATATTTAAGCCTTTTGATGTTAGCAAACATATATGAAGCAAAATTCAACATCCTTTTCTCCCTCCATATCAAGTTAATTCAAAAGCCAGAGAAAGTTGGAGATTATTGTTGGATCTATTGTTTTTTCAAGTTATTCACTGGCAGAATTTGACATATGTTTTCCAAAAGGCTGATGAAATTTAACATTACTAGATGCCAAAGTTATAGTCTTTGGAAATCATCCTTAAATGGGCTTGGGTTTTGTAGGGCAATTGGTTCCTGGATTAAATAAGTAAAAATGTATTAATCTGATGTTTAATAGAGAAGGGATTACCTACTTAGTGAGAGAGAGAGAGAGAGAGAGAGAGAGAGAGAGAGAGAGAGTGAGTGCATGAGGGAGGGAGGGAAGAGAGAGGGAAGAAAAAAGGGAAGGAGGGAGGGAAGAAGGGAGGGAAAGGGAGAAAGAGAGGAAAAAGAGGAAAAAAGGAGAAGGATGAGCAGGGAGAGAGAAGGAAAAGGAGCAAGAGAAAAAGAGGAAAAGAGGAGGAAGAAGGAAGAAAGAAGAAGAGAAAGAAATAAAGAAAAAGAAAAAAGAAAGAGAGAGAGAAAGAAAGAAAGAAAAAAAGAAAGAAAGAAGTTGGTAAGTAGACAATTTTGTAAGTACTTTTTTAAAGGAAAAAATTCAAATCATTAGTTTGACCCCATAACAAATTGAAGGTTTTCTCTTTCTAAGTTTTGGGGCACTAACATTGAAAATTCCAATGTTCATGCTGAGTTCTGTACTATGCCAGCTCCCTAAGTAAACTCCAACAGCTAAACTGAAGAGTTAAAGTTATAGCTCTACAAAATTGTATACAGTATTTGGAAATATGAAGAAAAAAGTATTTACACTTTTCTCCCTGGTCAAGGCATCAACCACCAATTTCAGCAAATTTTGTGCCACAGAAAATGGATAAATGTGCCAGTTGGCTCAGGTGGTTATAATATGGCTCTCATTAAGTCAAGATCATGGGTGTGATCCCTGTAGGGACAGTTAGCTCAGAACAAAGAAAATCTCTTTCCCACAGTTACAGACTGCATGAGCCAAGGTATGCAAGAGGTCACTGGGGGACAGGGTGAGAGAGTGTGAATCATTCAATAAAATATACTCATCATTATTGGGGGGGGGATCTAAAAGTAAAAACCTCTGATTAGTTGATAACATACATACATATTTATACATATATGCATATATATTCAAATATGTATAAAATAGATATTGCCCAGAATGCATGTGTATGTGCATGTGTGTATGTATATGTGTTTAACTTGCTCTTTAAGACAGTTCTAATATTTTGCATGGATAAACATTTTTAAGTATTTATCAGTGTAACATGTACAGTTAAAGGATATTAAATCCAAATTTTCCTTAGTCATAAATATCTGAACAATTCACAATTTTTTTTGACTGAAAGTTTGCAACTAGTAGTCCTATTACTTGAATTGATATATTGATAATAAAGAGTTAGTATTTATATATTGCTTTGAGGTTTGCAAAGTACTTTAAAAATACTTTACAAATACATGTGCATTTTATTGCATTACATATGTGTATATGTGTATAAACACATTTAAGGGTACAAAATGTTAGAATTGAAAGTGATTCTAAATATCAATGAGTCCAATGCTTCCACTGGAAGCATTTTCCATTCAGAGCACTGAAGTCCAGAGAAGTGTCAGAGATAGTGCCAATGTTTTATTTTTTTATATTTTCTTGTTTTCCCTTTTTTGATTTACTTTCACATCCCAATGACTTACCCTTCAGCTATCCAACAGAATCCTCTCTTTTTCTTCAATTTTTAAACATTTGTATTTAAAGTTTTCAGCTCTAAATTCTAGCCTTCCTTTTCTTTCCTCTCTGAACAGTAAAGAATCAAATATATATGCATGTGTTAGGCAAAACATTTCCAATGTAGCTTGGACAAGAAGATGTGAATAAAAGCAAAAAATGAAAGAAAAAATGAAAAATTGCATGCTTCAATCTGTATTATGCAATTTCAGTTCTTTCTCTAGAGACAGATAGTATGCTTTATCATTAGTTCCTTAGATTTGTCTTTGATCATTGATTTATTGAGAATAGCTAAGTCATTCTTAGTTTTTTATCAAAAAACATTTGTTACTGTGTACAACATTCTCCTGATCCTGTTCATTTCACTATATATCAGTTCATGTAAATTTTTCCAGGTTTTTCTGAAATCATCCTGCTTGTCATTTCTTAGAGCACTATCATATTTCATTACAATCATCCACCACAAGTTGTTTAGTAATTCCCCAAATGATGGGCATCCCTTTGATTTCTTAACCACAACACAAAAGATCTGTCACCTGCATTTGCATATGTGGGTTATTTTTCCTTTGTTAGATGTCTTTGGAAAAAATAGACTTAGCAGTAGTTTTGAACATCTTCTCTTGTAACATATAAATGCCATCAAATAAAACAAATCAACACCTTGGCCATGTCTGAAAATGTCTATCTTCTTCATTGTAGTTAGCACGCATCCTGATTGGGTTTCATAAGTCGCATTAAGGTCTTTCACTGATTAAAGATCTGAAATCTTTTGGTGCTATTTTCCCTTATATTGTTAAAACCATTGTGTAAATTGTTCTCCAAGTCTCTTACTTCACTTTACACCACTTCACACAAGCCTTCCTGTATTCTTTTGACTTTACTATATTCATCCTTTCTTGCAATGCAATAGTATCCCATTATATCCATACACTATAGTTTGTTTAGCCTTTTCCTAATTGCTTCCATTTATTTGCTTTTTAGTGATTCTTTCCAAAAACACGGAACTAGGGAATGAGAGAGCCAAGATAAGGACCAAAGTCTTATGACTTCAAGCCCAATGTACCACTTTCATACTGATGTCCCAATTAGACATTTCACACATAATACTTGGTGTGTGAGTTGTTATATTGAAGAATAATAAGGCTAATACTAAAATTATGAGTAATTCTGGATTGGCTACTAGCAATAAATAACATAAACCTGAACAGTAAATTGGATCCCTATTTGCGGCAACTCAGTGTTTTCAAAAGCAATGTTAAATAATTGAATTTAACCAGAACTTCTACTCTAGAGAATTCTTTGGATGTAGATAATATATACTGATGGTTAACTCCTTTATCCAACCCACTCCCAGGCCAGTAAATCTGACTGCAAACTCCAGTTTATAGAGTATTATTTACTTTACCTCCTACCTAATATATGGTGAGGCAATAAATCTACCATAAATAAATCCTGGATTTCAGTCTTGCATTAAGCATTTAATAGCTAACTGTAGTTCAAACAGAATAGTACTTGTATTAGAAGAGAAGTATCCATTACATGATCCTTGCATTTTTATTAACAGACTAAAGAAAAGTATGTTGTTTAAACATGCTATTTTTCTCCAAAATTATTCTCCTTAATTATGTAATTCAAGGTAATGTTAAAACTAGACAAATATATCATAGTCTGGAGTACTTTTCCATTAGCATGCTTCGATTTGTCTTTAAAAAAAAATCTCAATATGAGAACAAGAATTAAGGAGCATTAAGTGCCCTGAGTTTAATGGTAAAGAAAAAGGTTGATGGTATCCTTGATGTGCTAGAAACATTTAAGTACTTAATATTAATTATAGCATGTATTTGGTACTTCTATCTATCTGGTCCTCTGCTAAGGCTGGAGAGATAATATGCGTTTATAGACTTCTTGAACTCTTAAAGAATTCTCAACCAGCTGTAAACTATAGGCTATATCATGATCTCTGACCTTTAATTTGAAATTTTCAATTGCTTTCAAATGTAAAGATAGCCAACTCTCTTCACAAGTCTTTTTAAAATGTAGTTTTTCATCATATACTATCCAATGAATCTATTACAAAGTACAATTACCCATATAAGTTTATTAATTGTTCACTTAAAAGAGGGATTTGTCCTTTACTTTTGATACTAACACACTAAGAAAATATATTTGATCAGAGTTTTGCTACCTGTACATGTTGAACTGATTTTTATTGTTATATTCATTGCATATATTATTCTTTTGGCTCTATTTTCTTCACTGCATCTTTTTATATAAATCTTCTGTGTTCCTCTGAATTCTTAATATCTATCATACCTTATGTCTCAGTAAAATTCCATTATATTCCTATACTATAATTTGTTAAACATTTCCCTAAACTATGGGCATATATTTTCTTTCCAAATTTTCATTATTATATGTAATGCTATCATTTGCACAGGGGATTCTTTTCTTGCTATCAATGACCTACTTGAGATACAATGCTAAGAGTTGAAAAATCTCTGGATCAAGGTGTTTGAACAATTTAGCAATCCTTCTTGTAAGTTGAAATTGCAAGTTGCTTTCCAAAATGGCTGGGCCAATATATAACTCTGCTATTGGTAAATGCCTGGAAAGGCATTCCAGGATGAGTTATCCCATTTTTTTAGTATCTTTGCTGTCTTTAATGGTATAAAGGGATACCTCAGGGTTATCTTAGTTTTTCATTTCCTTAATTGTTAATGATTTTGAGCATTTTCTCAAGAAGTTAGTATATTTTGTATTTCTGCTTCTGGAAAATGTGTGTGCAAATCTTTTGTCTATCTCTATTGAGAATGGCTCTTAATGCTATATACTTGTGTGAATTCCTTATAGATATTACATGCCAAATTTTATCAATTTTTAAAATCAATCCATATCTTTTCTTAGAAGTCTAGCTGCATTATTTTTATTTGTTTAAAAATCTAACTTTATGAAAATGATGTTTTTTTCATTATTTTGTCCATGTCTATAAAGTATCCATTTGATAATTAGACATGCCACTAAGTATATAGAGTAATTTGAGGAATAGTACTTTGTTTATTATCAGTATTTGTTAAAATATAACTTAAAAATTACACTAAGATCAATTATAGAGCATGAGAAATTAAAGAAATTGTACATACAAAAAAACTTGAGAAGATCCTTTAAAGTAATCAAGCTAACCTTCATTTAAAGTTTTTTTGACCATATCCAAAAAAGTATCTCATTCTGCATACTAAGTATGTTTTCTGTTAGAAGGAGGGTGCCAGACTAAAATGACAAGAAAAGTTAATGATGAATGTTGGAGGGAATGTGGGAGGGCTGGGACACTGATGCATTGTTGGTGGAGCTGTGAACGGATACAGCCATTCTGGAGAGCAATTTGGACCTATGCTCAAAAAGTTATCAAACTGTGCATACCCTTTGACCCAGCAGCATTTCTATTGGGCTTATATCCCAAAGAAATCATAAAGGAAGGAAAGGGCCCCACATGTGCAAGAATGTTTGTGGCAGCCCTTTTTGTAGTGGCTAGAAACTGGAAATTGAATAGATGCCCTTCAATTGGAGAATGGCTGAATAAATTATGGTATATGAATATTATGGAATATTATTGTTCTATAAGAAATGACCAGCAGGATGATTTCAGAGAGGCCTGGAGGGACTCGCATGAACTGATGCGGAATGAAATGAGCAGAACCAGGAGATCATTATACACGGCAACAACAATACTATATGACGATCAATTCTGATGGACATGGCTTTCTTCAACAATGAAATGTTTCCAACCACTTCCAATTGTTCACTGAATGAAGTCATATACTCCCAGAGAGAGGAATGTGAAATGTGGACCACAACATAACATTCTCATACTCTCGATTGATGTTTGCTTACATTGTGTTTCCTTTATCTGATATGTCTTTCGTGTAGATACGATTTTTCTTGCACAACAATAAGTGTGGAAATGTGTATACATATATTCGATTTGCCAATATTTTAACATAATTAACATGTAGTGGATATCCTACCATCTAGGGGAGGGGTGGGGAGTTGGGGGGGAAAATTTGTAACAGAAAGCTATATAAGGGTTAGTGTTGAAGAATTACCCACACATATGTTATGCAAATAAAATAAAATTTTAAAAAAAAGGAGGGTGCCAGAACATATACTTTAGTAATTGCTATTCAATGCAAGTGTGGGAATAGGAGAGGATGAAGAAAAATATATTGGAAAAAATGGTTCACATATAGAGAATGAGAGAAGCCAAACGTTGCAGATTATACAAAAGTCTTATAGCTATAGGTCATGAATACTTTCTTTTAGAAAACAGGAGCTACTAGACATAACAAGCAAAAATCATATTTTAAAAATGAAATTGACTATGTTTCAAGAGACAGGAAACAACTTATTACTGATGTGGGAGTCATTCCTTAATCAGCTGTCTGCATATAGTCAGACCACTAACTATTTAAAGAAAAGATCAAAAGTAACACAAAATTAGGAGAAAGCTATGATGTGCAATTAAAACAATTCCAATCTAACCTACTGAAACAAATTTTTAATGTAAAAAAATGGGAAATTGATGAGAATCAACATAATGATTTCATAAAGTTTAACCAATGTAAGCCAGCTGCCACACTAAGACCAAACAAGCCTAGAAACCACTTCAGCCAGAAATACTTAATGTCTTTGCCAAATGGGGATGCATGGAAGCCAAGGCTAGTCCCAGTTTAGGATGTAAATTCATTTATGATTTTTTAAAAATAGTGATAATCCCTATCTTGCCCAAGTTGAAAGTTTGAGAACTGATCACAGGCTATACCATTAATGATCAGCATGCTAGGTTTCTAATCTGGACCAGTTTGCTCCCCCTTAAGAAAAATGGTACTTTTCCCCGCCCAGAACAGTACAGAATAATAATCATCAGTTTTGCTCACTGTAGCTCACAGCTCCCAAGCTCAAGAGATTCACCAAACTCAATCTCTTGAGTAGGTATAAAGGTGTGCACAACTACTTCTGCTCATTTATAACATCTTAAAAAAGTAAATTGTGGGAAACTGTGAACACTATTGTCTTATAAGACTTTAACATTATATGTAACAGTAGAGTCACCAGTCAGCATTAACATTATAGTCTCAAAATGTGCTGCCAGAGGAAATAGAAATAGCATTGAGTAATAAATTCTTAAGTTTTATGAAAGTGGAAAAAACCTACAAGTCTCAGAAAAGTAACTGAAAAATATCAATATCAATCATTTTTACTTTCCCATCTATACTAAACTTTTATAAAAATAAAACATACATCTAGGACATTGTTAGAGAAGGCACTATAAAGAAAAATAGACTTTTGTGATTATCTTTTTAATCACAAAATTGACAGAAAGTTGTAGAGAATGCAGGTTCCCACTGTGCTTATTTTACCATACAGAAATATTTGATTTGGTAGAGTAAAACAGTAGCTTTAAGGCTCTTAACTAGCAAGGTGTCTGTCCTATGTATATCAGGAAAAATAAGAGACAACATTAGAGATAACTTCAGTGTTCAATGATCCTCTGAGCAGACGTGTAATAATCATGTAGATCTAGCAACAAGTTAAAGTAGTATTTTTTTACAGATGGTGAGATCCTCCAAAGATCCTGTTGGTGGATGACATTATGTTGATGGCATCAATCCCTCAAACATCGCAGTCTTCTGAATGTGTTTTACAATCACTTGGAAATACATAATCACTTGGAAGAATTCAGTCTAAGTATCCCTATAGGAAAAAACAAAGAAATGAAAAATGCTTATTATTGAGGCTATGATATATTGTTGGAAGGACAACCTATAGAGTTTATCCATAAGTATGTAGATCTGGAACAGACAATTACAAATGGGCCATAAGTTGGTCTGAGAATTGAACATATGTAGGAGAGCAGAATGTATTGCCTTTGTGAAATTTCACAGTTCTTTTAATGACTCTAAAATTTTCTTTGGCACAAAGGTCCAATTTTTATACACTGGTATTCTGGTGATGTTTTATTACTGAAAGACAAAGAAGACCACAGTCTCTGCAGAATTCACATTGAGCATTAACCAAAGGGTAATGATGAGGTTCGCAGTAGGAATGAGCAATCTATAAAACATTACAAATGATGAATTATTCAGCAGTGTGGCAAAGGATATCATTAGAAAAATGCAAGACTTGAAAAAATTATAGGTCAAATAGCAAGAGCAAGGAACAAGTCAAAGACAATCTCCATGTTCCATTACTATCTACACACTGTAAAAAATAATGACCCTGGCATATATTTATGGGAGAATACAAATAAGAGTCACTTAGAATAGACAATCATGGATGAATTTCAATGTGCATTATTGAAGGAAATACAGATTGATGATATTTCAGATCCATTAATATATTAGACTAATTTTGACTATCTTGGTATTGTCCACTGATGAACATTTAATAGGTATCCTATTATTTATATTGTTTATTGCTGCAGAAACATTTTGTACTTATATTTATATGTATTTTATATATCACTTAATAGGTTAATTTCCAGATATTTTGTGTAATCTAGGTACTCTAGATGGAGTTTCTCTTTCTATTTTTTCTTAGTTTCGTTAGTAAATACAAAAAGGGTTGTGAATTTTTTGTGGATTTTTTCATTGTATTTTGTAGCTTGCTACTTTCCTGAGTAATAATTTCCTAGCTAACTTTTTCACTCATGCTCCATGGTTATCTAAGCAAACCATCTTCAAATGGAGGTAATTTTGTGTATGCCTATTTCTTCTGTGTATTTTTCTTTCCTTATTGTTGTGTGTTGATGGTCAATGGGTCTACATGATCTGATTAGATTTCTCTCATATGTGATCTCTCTTTTCCTGACAGCTGCCTCATGAGCTTGGCCAGCTTGTTTCAGATAATTCAAACCTGCAGTTCTTCTCTGGTAACCTATGGATTTAATCAAATTCCACTTTGTCCTTTGGTTCTCATACTGCTGGCCAATTTCTTGAAGTATTATAGTGTGGTTTTTGTTTTATAATATTTTTCCAAGAAGTCAATAATTCTTAAATATATTTTCAAGTCCTATTTTTGTGTTTTCTATGTGCTATGTGTTTATTCTTACCTAAAATTTGTTATTATATCATTCAGTTTTTCAGTTCTATGTACTCTATTTTTAAATGGAATTCTAATGCTTTGTTAAGATTTTCTAGGTTCTGTTTTAAGCTGTTTACTTTCCTTTTTACATTTTTCATTTAAAATTCTAATTTCATGTCTTATTTCTTCCTTCAATTCTTTTTTTAGACTCTCAACAATTATAAAGGTGTGGAACATCCCCCTCCCTTTTCTGAGTAATCATTCAGTGCTAGTTACTGCAGAGGTAATCTTTGGAGATTTCCTCTTCCATTATGGCATCCTATGGTAACAAGTTATTGTATCAGAAGCTATTCATTATTTGATCATTTCTTCAATCTCTCTACTGGATTTTTAATGGGGATTTCTTTCTTTTCCCTGCTCTAAGTTACTATTGTTCTTTTAGGGGTCTTTTTTTGGACCATTTCTAAGGTAGATGAGGCTGATCTAACCTTATGTAAAAACTTTTACTTAGCTACCTTGATAGAAATCCCATCTTAAGACTTTTTTGTGACTCTCCAGTGATTATTGAACGTGGACTTGATTTTTTTTCTTTTCTTTTCTTTTTTGTCAGTCAAAAAATATTTATTAAGCACTTACTAAGTGCCAGGTTCTTTTCATTTAAAAAAAATCTATTTTGGTATTCACTTTTAGTAGTAGTGATATTGTTAGGTCAAAGGATATGCATGAATTTATAGCCTTTTAGGCATAGATCCTATCTTTTGATCCTTTATCAACTGGGACATGCCTTTTATAGTTTTATAAACTTGGCTCAGTTTCCTCATATTTAGGATATGATATTTTGTCAGAGAAATTTGATTCAAAATTCTTTTTACAATTGCAGTTGCTTACTGTATTTCCCTCCATTTATCCTTTCTCCTTTCACCTTATCCATCTTCAGAAGTGTTTTGCTACCGACCATTCCCTCCCCCAATATTCTCTCTTTTTTATCACTCTTTCCCTTTCCCATATCCCATTCCCCTCTTATTTTCCTGCAGGGTAAGATAGATTTCTCTACCCATATTAAGAGTGTATATTATTTCCTCTTTGAGCCAATTCTGATGAGAATAAGGTTCACTTACTCCCCTTCTAATTCTCTTCCTCACCACTATAAAAACTTTTCTTTCTCTTTCTTTATGACAGATAGTTTATACCATTTTACTTCTCTCTTTCCTTTTCTTCCAGTATATTCTTCTCTTGCCCCTTAATTTCATCTCTTTTTTAATATATTATCCTTTCATATTCAACTTACACCTATGCTTTCTAAGTATACTCCTAACTACCATAATAATAAGAAAGTTCTAATAAATTACAAATATCATCCTCCTCCCATGCAGGAATGTAAACAGATAAATCTTGTTAAGTCCCTTATTGTATCACTTTCCTGATTACCTCCTCATGCTTTTCCTGAGTCCTATATTTGAAAATCAAATTTTTCCATTCAGCTTTGGTCTTTTCATCATGAATGCCTGAAAATCCTCTATTTCATTGAATATCCACCTTTTCCTCTGAAAAATTATACTCACTTTTGCTGGGTAAGTGATTCTTGGTTATAATCCTAGTTCCATTGCTCTCTGGAATATCATGTTCCATGTCTTCCAGTCCTTTAATGTAGAAACGGCTAAATCTTGCATTATTCTGACTATGGCTCCACTATACTTGAATTGTTTCTTTCTGAATGTTTGCAATATTTTCTCCTTGATCTGGGATTTCTGGGATTTGTCTATATTATTCCTGGAGTTTTGATCTTGTGATTTCTTTCAGGAGGTGATTGGTGGATTCTTTCAATTTCTATTTTACCTTCCAGTTCTAGAATATCAGGACAGTTTTCCTTGATAATTTCTTAAAAGATGATGTCCAGACTATTTTTTGGATTCTGACTTTCAGATTAACCAATAATTTTTTATTTATCTCTCCTGGATCCATTTTCCAAGTCAGTTGTTTTTCCATTGAGATATTTCACATTTTTCCTATTTTTTCTTTTTCTTTTTTGGGGGGTTTTTGCTTTATTGTATCTTGGTTTCTCATAAACTCACTATCTTCCATTTACCCAATTCTCTAATTTTTAAAGAATTATTTTCTTCAGTGAGCTTTTGTACTTCCTTTCCTATTTGGCCAGTTTTGCTTTTTAAGGCATTCTTCTCCTCATTAGTTTTTTGTATTTTCTTTTGCACCACTCTCAATTCTTTTTTCTATTTTTTTCCCTTCTCTCTTACTTGATTTTCAAAATCCCTTTTGAGCTTTTCCATAGTCTTAATTTTCTTGGAGGCTTTGGATGTAGGAGTTTTTATTTTTTTATCTTCTTTTTTTCTTTCACACTCATTTTTCATTTATTTATTTTTAATGCACATTGCTTTATGAATCATATTAGGAGAGAAAAAACAGAGCAAATGGGAAAAGCCATGGGAGAGAAAACAAAACAAAACAGAACATAGCATGCATTGATTTACTTTCAGTCTCCTTAGATCTTTTTTCTGGATGCAGATGGCATTTTCTGTCCAAAGTCTGTTTGGATTGCTTTGGGTCACTGAACCACTGAGAAGAACTAAGTCTTTTATGGGTGATCATTTTATATTCTTGATGTGTACAATGAATTCTTGGTTCTGCTTGTTCTGCTCAGTGTAAGTTCGTGCAACTCTTTCCAAGACTTTCGAAAATCAGCTTGTTCATCATTTTTAAAGAACAATAATATTCCATTATCTCCATATATCACAACTTATTCAGCCATTCCCTAATTGATGGGCACTTGTTCATCTTCCAATTCTTTGCTACCACAGAAAGAGCTGCTACAAACATTTTTGCACATGTGGGTCCTTTTCCCTTCTTTATGATTTCCTTGGGATACATTCCCAATAGATATTGCATGGTGAGGAGAAGAGTGTGCAGTTTGATAACCCTTCGGGCTAAATTGGACCAGATTGGGCCAGAGCCAGATTGCTCTGCTGTCTTCTTCTGGATGTATTTTGATCTTCCTTGTCACTTCTGTAACTCTGTGATTGAATTTTTTTTCTGTTTTCTGCTCATTTTTCTAGCCTATTACTTGACTTTCAACTCTGTTAAAGCAGGGCTCTGTTTCCAGGTGAAGGGTGCACTGTCCTAATCTTCAGGGATTTTGTGCAGCCGTTTTCACAGATCCTTCTAGGAATCTGACCACAAGTACTCTTTTCTGCTCTGGAACTGTTAGGAGTGTCCCTGCCTTACTGTAATTGTAAGATCTAGTGTGCAACAGAGTCTAGCAACAGAGTCCTGCTTTGAAGGTGTTGCAGATGGGGATGTGCTGGTGCATCCTGCACTGGGATTGTGCTCTGAAGCTCCACAGACATTTTCTGCTGACCTCCCAAGCCCTCTTTGGTGGCTCTGGACTGAGAAGTCTGGAAACCACCAGAACGGCCACAAAATCAGAGCTTTGTTGGCATAGGGTTGGGGTAAGGCTTGGGCTGAAACTGTGATAGGAAGCCTACACTGGGACTGCATTCTGAACTCCCACCCTGGAGTCACAGACCTTTTCTGCTGATCTCCTAAATTGTCTTCAGCTGGCAAATGTCCTAATTCATCTTTTGGGGTGTCCTGATTCTCTAAAATTTGTATGGAGTCATTATTTAAAGGAATTTGGAGCAATTTGGGGGAGAGGTTGTGTGAGTTCCTGCCTGTACTCTGCTAAATGAAGAGTTGAAAAAAAAAAGATTTTCTATTTCTTTCTGGAGAGAAGAGGAAACCACTGAAGCTTATTGAATGGGGGAGGTATGATATAATTAGTATCATCCTTAATTTATCCCCAAAATGTAGGCATTTAATGACTTATCCAAGATTACAAAGTAAATTAGGAACTGAGTTAATATCAGAACCCAATCCTTTTGAAGAATGAACAAGACAAGGTCTTCCTAAGCCCATGACACTATATCACCAAAGTTAATAAAATGAATTTGATTTTCTTCCTTTTATCTCCTGAAAAGATAGATTTTAAAAATGATTCTCTGGCCCAATCTCACCAGGAGTCCTCAGCCCCTTCTTTCTACCCTCAACAATTTCTTATGGTATAATGTCAAAATCCTTATACTGAATCACACCATTTACCAAACTGAAACTATGTTGTCCTTAAGAACATCTGATGCCCCCTTCCCAAAGAGAAGCCCAAGTAGCTAAAATACTCATTAAACTTATGGAATAGAAATATTTGCTGTTTCAATTAACAATGATAGGAACGCAATGCCTTCTGCAATGACATAAGGGTTCTTGAAATTAAAATAAAGTTGTAGCTATTTAGTCTGCTGATGGAGAATAATTTGTAACTTAGTATTTGTGTCCACACCCCAGAAACATGTACAATGTTAATAAAGAAACACTGAGATAACATGATTCAAGGTTCAAATGGGTTCAAGTATATAGCCTTATTATACTGTAGATGAATGTGACTGAAGGATAAAGAATGTTGCTATATTTCAGCAAGACTTGATTTTCTGACAAATGATTCATCAACTAATACTTTCAATAATTTCATGTTATAATTCCCTCTCATTCTATTCCTAGATTGAGCCCCTTTGGCAACAACCTTGACACTGAAATAGACCATACTCCTGTTGTTGCTCTAGAGAACCATACTTAAATCCAGATCCAGAATTAAGGCTGATTTTCTAATTAGTACACATATGTCAAAAATAGTGTTAGTATCAAATTGGGAGCATGCCTTAATAAAGTTTGTTTTTAATCTGTTCGATTCCAAAAATACTTAAAGCCAAAATAAGATAATTTCTGATAGTGCAAATATACCAAAAGTCAATGCCTCTTCCAAAATCTCTGTTATACAAAGAAATAAACCAGTCTTCAGGAACATCTAATTCAAAGGTTATATTGATATCAGTCAATGTCAGAGGGAAAATTGATAGGGTTAGGACTAGCAATTAAACACAAAAAAAATGTATTCTATCTAAAAATATTTACAACTCCATAAAAATAAAAAGTCCTTGTTTCTTGAAAAATGTAAAATCTTAATTGAAAAAATAAGAAATGAAAATATTGCATGGTGAGAAGAATTGAAAAAAAAGGTGAAATGAAAACATGAAACAACATGATAAGTGGTCATACTTAGGAGCTTTTATTTATAAAGGGTAAAGAAATCTCATCAGTGAAAGATTTCTTGTTCCTTTACATTTTACAGTTTAATTTGAGTAGCATCTTTATGTTTGAGAACAAAAGGCAAGAAACAGATGGGTATAAAGTTTGAGAATAGACAATAATACTTGAAATGGAATTCACAAAAAAGCCTTTTTGACCAAAATATTTGTCAGTAGTTTTTCTTTGTTGATAGCTCTGTGGAAATAAAATTTGAAATAAAGTGGGCAGGTCTGGGCATTTCATTAGGAAGAACATTGAAAAAATTTAAATGCTCCCAAATTGGCAAGAGTTCAGATCAAACAAAGAAAGTTCATAAAATAATAACTGGAATGAATAAAAAGTAAAGAGACTAAATTGTAACAAAAAAGATCATAGTATATATTAGAAGTTAAAAATAAATGAAGACTAAGGAATATAATAACACAGAACAAAAAGAATGCAAATACCTAAAAAATGATAAAAAACAAACTTTTCTATCTTTTGAAAACACAGACTAAATCCAAGCTAGGAATATGCATATCTAAAGCAAATTTTGACAATATAATATGAACTTGGAAACTAATCATTTTCTAAATCACCCTTAAAAGTAGTCCTTAAAACTACACAGAAATCTGTGAAGAACATAACAGAAGCTATTTAAAACAAAACTGATCTAATGCCTTTACTTTAATACCTGGACTGTTTGAATATCATACCTTTAGACTTTCTACCTGGAAAATTTCTTGCAGCTCCCATTCTGCTTTCTCATCTAGCAAATTTAACATTTTTAAGACTTATAACAACCCTTAATAGCAAAGGCAAGGCAGATATTATCATTCTCACTTTACTTTGAGAGAACTGAGGCTTAATAAGTGACATGCCCAAAGTCACAGAGTTCAGCAGTGACAAAACTGAGAGAATAACACACTCTTTATTAATTCTTATTTTCCCCTATAGACACTGCTTTGCCAGCATCCAAGAAGTTGGAGAAATTCAGGTTAGAAAGGAGAACATGGCTTTTATGTATTTCAATAAATAGAGTTCCTCTTCATTTTAAATCCTATCTTTGAAACTAAAATAAAAGATAATCAAATCAAATCTGCCATTTTAATGATTATAGGGGGGAGGAATAGAGAACCAATGTGCTTTAATATATATGTTCCATATATAAAAATTGAAAAGAGCTGCAAAGGGAGATTTTGTTCCATTGTAACGATGTGTGTGTGTGTGTGTGTGTGTGTGTGTGTGTGTGTGTGTACACACACACATATATACATCTATTTTATATATACATATATATAATAGCCATTGCTTTTATCAGGCAGTAAAAGATATTTGGTTCCTTTCTGTGTTACAGTTTAGTTTGAATTCTATCTTCCATGTATGCGAACAGAATGGGTATAAAATTTCAGAATACACAATAATACTTGAAATGGGACTCAAGAAATAGATTATTTTGACCAAATTATTTGTCAGTGAGCTTAAAAAATACTCTATGTAGACTTTACACCTTAGGTGTTTTTGGCATGGTTGTGTACATCACATACACTCTAGGAGAGCATTTCCATTGGCCCATCCACTTTGTATCCTCCACAGGAGATGGGAATGCTTTCTCAGGGAACCTGGCACCTGATCTTCACACACCTGTGCTTCACAGCAAATGGCTCTATAGCTCCAAGTAATAGGGAAAATAAAAATCAAGCTCTGTCTGTTCTAATTTTGTGCTTAAATCCTAATTTCCCAAATCAAATATAGTCAAATTTTGTGGTTAAACATCTACCACTCTTTCATGATGCTTTATTGCATAGAAGATTTAACATTTTATCCCATTAGAAATTAGAAAATCTGTCTTTTGGAAACTAATTTCTTGAAAATTTATGTACATTTCCCCTTATTAAAGGTATTTATGCATATACTAAATCTTGCATGTTTAAAAGTTGTTTGTTAATGATTTCTATTTGCTTGTCAAACAGCATTTATGTTTCTGCAGGAAAATTACAGCATTAATATGATTTATCTCTCTTTGCCTGAGTTTCTAATTTCATCCAACAGTACAGAGAAGATGCTTGGTCTATTTGCTTAAAATACAAAATGTATCACAGGTGGTCTTCTCTGGAGGTATGTGTATCTTCTAAATGTGACACAATGGGAAAAAAGTTTTAAATGATATAAACAAGTTATTCCTTGAATCTTATTTCTCTGAGTTTTCCTGAAGCTAGAATAACTAGTGATTACCAGTTGAGCTAAAATAAACAAGCTCTTTTAGCATAAAATTCAATTAGGGACACAAATGAGATTGCAAATTCCTCCACAGAAAACTTCACAAAAATTTTGGTACAAGCCTGCCTGAGAGAGGAATATTGTCTTTAAAGGTTGAAAAGAGTTACAAAGGGGATTTTGTTTCTCTTTAATTTCCAGCATTTTCATTTTCTTTTCATGATAATTAAAGAAATGATGCAACTATGTAAAGTCTTCTGATTTCTTCCCTAATTCTTTCTTCCCTATTCACTCTCCCTCTAGAAGCTGGGAAGAATATACTTAGGAGATGTACTTGCAGTTAAGAAGTGTTATAATGCATAGTTGAAAAAAAAATTTCTGTTTTCAGTAACCTTAGCTTCCAATTTAAAGTCTTTGACCTAGTACATTATTTGTTGAATTTTATTTTCACTTTATTCTCCAATTTTTTCCTCATAGTTGGCTTACAAACCATGCATTCCCTAGTAATAGACTCAGCTGAGCTCTGTAATCAGGATGCATGGCTCAACATTTGCTACCAGGTTTCCTAATTAAACTCTCATAATGATGAATGTACATGAATGTACAACAAATCTTTTGTCTATTTGCTGATTTGCAAACACAGAAAGAGAACTTTTAGCTAAATTTTATAATGGAGTTATTTTCTTTCTTTTGCTTGAAATTCCCAAAAGTTAGGGTAATTTTGGCAACCAGAATTTTGGTATATTTTGAACATGGAAGATACATATGTCTAATTTATCAGGATTCATCACGTTATGAGGACAGATAAATATGACAGGGCTTTACAAGACAACTTTCTCCTCTACATTTTGGCTATCATTTTTATTTTTCTTTCTGGGCTTTGAAAATTTTTCAGCCTTCTGCTAACTTACCAATTCTACTTTTCTTTTTATTTCAGGAAATTTTGTTTTTAAATTATTAGTTATGTCCATTAAAGTTTAACTCCTCTATTTGATTGGGATATAGAGGTGACCTTGAGATCTCTAAGGTTTTGTCAGCTGATCAAAAACTCTAGAAGGATCATATCAAGATGGAAAAACCTCAAACACAGCCCCACAAAGGACTTTGTATCCCTAGTACTAGGAACCAGCTTATATAAATTTACAGCAATCATTACCAGAAAGTGTAACACAAAATGATGAATTACTTTGATCATAGTAACTTGAAAAAGAATAATATTTGTTCAGATATAGTGAATTCAGAGCTATAACTAGAATAGGGCAAACAGTACTTTGCTATAGTATTGAATTTTAGTCATGACTCTAATTTTGTATTAACCAGAAAGGGGGAAAAATTGAATTCAACATTAGTAATCTTTAGTTAAAATAAAATTTTTTTCAGAAAGTATTCCTTCTTCCTTCAGTAGCCATACTGTGGTGAATTTTTCCATGATTTGGTGGTCCCCTGTTCTTTGCCCTCACAAATAACCAGTGGCCTTGAAGTATCCTAGAGTCTCTCTCCTACATGACCTTGTATCTCAAATACCAAAGCCTTTCCTTGAAGTAGTTCACCCCCAACTGTATCTCAACTTAATTTAATTTGTCTAAAACATTGAAGGTATCTTTACTCCTGCTTCCTCAAGGCACATTTTGTGGTATTTTCCTCAAATATCAGAATTTCTAGGTATGGCTCTGAATAGATCATAAAACTATAGAGGTAAATATCATTGATTTTGGATCCAGGAGAAATTAAATAATTTTCTTAAGGTCCCAGAAGTAGGACATAGGAGATCCTGAACTTGGATTTAGGTTCTCAGACTCCAAATCTAGCATTCTCACCATTAAAAAGGATTTACAATACACATCATGGAAGGAGTTCTCATGGATTAAGCCAATAGACATTGAAGTAAATTTTAATTTAATGTAATAAATGTGACCATCTTCTACTCCACAAACAAAAGACATGCATGCCCAAATGTGTATATCTACAGAAAAGTGATCCCCAGTGTACTTTTAAAGCAAATTGGAGGGGGGGGAACACATGGTAATATAAGGGTGGCAGCTTACTCACACCACTACCGCAATAACTTCTTTAGAAAAATCTGTTCTATCTTTTTCCAGATCTAGAGTGATTAAAATACTGAGAATGGTAGAAATGTGGCATTAGATATTGGGCTGGTAGGTAACCAGAGCCTTTAAGAACCTGTGGGAATGATACCAACCACCCATGTCCAGTAATCAAAAGAAGCTTACCTCAAGAAGTCCTCCTCAGTCTACAATTTACCTAACACTTGCTACCTGACTAATCTTTTACATTTACCATTGTGATTCTGATATCAGGTTACTTTCACCTGACCTCAATAATCCCATACTTAACTTTCTAAACAGATTTCTGATTCCCCTGGCTTGTGTCTAAAATTCACTATTCCTTCTGAGAAGCAGCATAATGTAGTCTTGGAGTCAGAAAGTATGAGTTCAAATTTAACATAGCAGTGGCTACATGACTCCTTGACCTCAATGATTTTAAATTTCCTCATCTGTATAATTAGGGATTTATACTAGATTATCTTTACAATTCCAAATTTCATCAATCTTTTCCTTCTGCCTTTATTATTATTGTCAATGGCAGCCTTCCCATGTTTGAAACCATATTGTTACATTTGAGTTATCTTTTACCTCCATTGATTATAAAGTTATTTCAGTTCCCTCTCCACATCATCTCTCTTGCCTTCTCCCTTTTTCCTATGACCATGACTTATACCACAGGCTTGTACCATGAAAAATGGAGCAAAAGACACAGACAGAAAATGGGTAGTAGTAATAGTTATTTTATTATTATAATTATAATTCACTCATATATTCATTTGAAATTTATTAAACATTATGGAAACTGCTATAGTATAGATTCTTGGATAACTACAAATCCTTGATGATACATAATTTCCATCCTTATTATATTTATAGTCCAATGGGGTATAACACACGAACACAAATAACTATAATATAAAACATTGGTTAATGGTATACAACTATACAATCTACCTATAATTCAGCCAAACTGAACCTTACTCTTTTTCCCATATAACACTCCATGTTTTATCTTTGCCCAAGTTGCACCCATATCCACAATGCACTCCAACCACATCTCTGCCTCTTAGCAACGTTTGTTCCCTTTGTTCCATTTTTCATGTTTTAGGTGAATTCCCTGAAATATGTACAAAGTGTTCACCCAATCCCTTTATTGCCTCCTTTCCCTCTAAGCAAACACTATTTCTGAGAAAAACTGCTGTTGTTGCCCTCTATAAACAGCTTGGGAGTACTTTGAATAGAGCTCTAGGCCTTGAGTCGGGAAGATCTGAGTTCAAATGTAACACCAATTGTATAACTCTGGGCAAGTCTGTCTAGCTCAGTTTCCTCATCTGCAAAATAAAGATAATAATAGCTCCCACTTTTTGGTGTTGTAAGAATCAAATGAGCTAATATTAAGTACCTAATTTGTCTTGGGTACTGTGCTGGGCATTAGAAGAGATGCCAAATTTAGAGAAGGCTCAGTCCTGGGAATAATTAGTGTTGGCAGAAAGACTGTATATTTTTCCAACCTCCATTCACACAATCCAACTACGAATAGTTGACATTTATATAGTATTTTATGATTACAAAGCACTTTCTCATATATGATCTCATTTGGCCTCCTTCCTTATGGCCTTTCCTATTTTATATCCACCCACAATGGGGCATAAAACATTAAGGAAAATGTTTATAGTTTTAACTAAATTATTTTCTCACATGGTGCAGCTAAAAGAAAGGAAATAAACAAGGTACGAGAGTATTCTATAACCTTAGGCCCAGAGCTTGGATTTTCTTTTTTTTTTTTTAATAATAGCTTTTTATTTTCAAAATACATGCAAAGATAGTTTTCAAAATTCACTATTGCAAAACCTTGTGTTCCAAATTTTTTCCTTCCTCTTTCCCATTCCCCTCCCCTAGACAACAAGCAATCCAATATAGGTTAAATATGTACAATTCTTTTAAATATATTTCCACATTTATCTTGCTGCACAAGAAAAATCAGATCAAAATGGTAAAAGGTGAGAAAGAAAAAAAAGCAAGCAAACAACAACAAAAAGGTGAAAATACTACATTATGATCTATATTCAATCCCCATAATCCTCTTTCTAGATGCAGATAGCTCTCTCCATCACAAGTCTATTGGAATTGGCCTGAATCACCTCATTGTTGAAAAGAGCCAGATCACATAATCTTCTTGTTGCTGTGTACAATGTTCTCTTGGTTCTACTCACTTCACTTAGTTCATGAAAAACTCTTCAGGCCTTTCTGAAATCAGCCTGCTGCTTATTTCTTTTTTTCTTTTCTTTTCTTTTTTTTGGTTTTTTTTTTTTTGTTGTTGTTGTTTTTGTTTTAGTTTTTTTTTTTGCTGAGGCAATTGGGGTTAAGTGACTTGCCTAAGGTCACACGGCTAGGCAGTCTTAAGTGTCTGAGGCCATATTTGAACTCAGGTCCTCCTGACTTCAGGGCTGGTGCTCTATCCACTGTGCCATCTAGCTCCCCCTGCTTATTTCTTATAGAACAATAATATTCCATTTCATTCATATACCATAACTTTTTCTGCCATTTCCCAACTAATGAACATCCACTCACTTTCTAATTCCTTGCCATTACAAAAAGGACTACTACAAACTTTTGCACATGTGGGTCCTTTTCCATTTTTAATGCTGTCTTTGAGATAGACTCAATAGAGACACTGCTGATTAAATGGTATGCACAGTTTGATAGCCCTTTGGGCAGTTCCAAATTGCAGAGCCTGAATTTTTCAAAGGATTTTACTTAAAAGATGATGTGTCTTCTCCTAAGAGGTGAAGTACAAAGATGGCTTGGTTAATACCTGTCATTGCCTTTGAACTACTTTCCATCTTTAATTACTGGGAGAGAGTGTCAGGATTATCACAACCTCAGGCTGAGGAAAAGTCCCAGGCTTTATGCAACTGGAATGTCTGTCATTTCTGTTCTTGTATCATCAAAGTAGGATAGAGCATGGGGCCTGAAGTCAGGAAGGCAAATCTTCAAATCTGGACTCAGAAAATTATTAGATCCTGGGCATGTTACTTAATCCTGTTTGTCTCAGTTTCTTCATCTGTAAAATGAACTAGAGAAGGAAATGGAAAACCATTCCAGTATCTTTGCCAAGAAAACCTCAAATGGGGGCACAAAGAATCAAACATAATTGAAATGACCCAATATCAATCATCAAAGTAACACATCAGTATTTCAAGCATTTAGCATGGTCCCTGGCACATGCATACTATATGAAGGCTATTATTATTATTATCATTACCATTTGAGCTCAAAGTTGTCACACAAGTTGCAGAGGAATTGTGGATCTTTTTGCCTTAGAGGTTGGAAGGGTGCTTTGGAAGATCATTTAGTCTATGCTCTTTGTTTTATGGATAAGAAAACAGAAGCCCCAGAGAGTTAAAGTGACTTGCCCAGCAAGTAATTTACTCATTAAGGAAGAGTAGTATATAAGGGAATTTTTTAAGTAATCAGGCTATAGATTCAAGGGCAGGATTTCAAGGTGTTTAAAAATATTTATAGTACTGAGGATTAGGGATCAAGTTATAACATTCTCAAGAGAAAAAAAAAAAAGAAAGGAAAACCTCATTCATTCAATTTGCCCAAGGTGAGGAAAGTCACATTGGCAGAGGATGTACAGCTCTTATTCTTACAGATGTTTGAGAAGAGCTTATACATATGCTTAATTTGGGTGGTTAAAGCACTTACTATCTTGCATATGAAATCAGATAATACTTAACTGTAGAGATTCAACTTTTATTTACACAACAATTTTATTTTTTTTTTTGTTTTTCAGTCATTTTTCAACTGTATCCAACTCTTCATGACCCCATTTAGGATTTTCTTGGCAAAGATATTGCAATGGTTTAGGAAACTGAGATAACCAAAGTTAAGTGACTTAACTGGGGTCACAGAGCTCTGAGGCCAGATTTGAATTAAGATGAGACTTCCTGACTCCAAACGCTATCCATAGAGCCCTTTAACTGCCCTGTGACATAACAATAGATGCCTAACATTGTGAGGAATCAGAGGACTTCAAGAAAGTTTAAAGCCTCAGTGACTAAAACAACATCAAGAAGCAGTTGGTCTTGCCCTCCCTTTTTAAAATTTTAAATTGCCCTCCCTTGCTTCCCACTATTTCTTTTGAATTCTTTTTTACACTTAAGATGTACAATTCAAAAGATAATTTCTATCCATCAATGATGAATCTCCTCAGTTGATAGTCAATTTTCATACTTTGGATCTCACATAAAATTTCTTTTCTATTTCCCTTCCATATGTTCTTAGCTATCTTAGTTATTTATGTATGAGGCATATCAAATCACCAAATTATTCCATAAAGGCAAAGACTATTGATCTCAGAGAGTGCTCTACACACATTAAGTGCCTAATCATTGCTTGATGGCTTGAATTAAAAAACCCAAATATGCTCCTAAGCCAAAACTGCCTCATCTCTACCTTGGTAGAATCTGCTACAAAGTAGACTTTTTTTTAAAAGGAGAATTAAAAAAACAGAATCATATGTAACTTCTACCTGTTGCAGACAGAATTATGTATTTTGTTCTAATGCTAACATTTTACTAAAAATATTTTATTGATTTTAAAGTATTCAAATAATGTATTAACTCTGCTTATGCTGGAGATAGGACCACATGGATTCGAAAATTCTGGAAGAAGTAATTATGTGCTAAATTGCAAGGATCAGCAATATTAATGGGAATTCTTAAAGATTTCAGCATCCTGGGGAAAATCTTGCTTATTTTAAAAATGTCTAACTTCTTTTTATTCAAATAAATGAAGGACTAACCTTTTGCAGAATCTTCCATATGGAAAAGATAAAAACTTCATTTTTTTGTTGAAATAACTTATATACATAAAGTAATCATTACATAATAGAAAATATTTCTTAACTAAATCAGATTTTATGAATATTTACTTCTAATAGATGGATTTAATTATATGGGAACTGTGTGAATTCTTGAATGGTGCTTTTCACCATGATTTTATTGATTTTTTATATCATCTAATGTAATTCCTTACCTGCTCTCCTCCACAGTAAGAGTAAATAGCCATCCCTGTCATTTCAGGGGACAAAATGACATAATGAAGCTCTGGAAATTTTCATTTTCAGTACCAAAGATTTTCAGTTGGGTATTACTCCAGACTGGGTCACTGGGATGAGCCAAATCAAGAATGAATTCTTTCTTTCCAGATTAGCACACACATTCAAAATGATGAAAGTGAAAAGGCTCTGCATCTGGGAGTCAGGAAAAGCATGTTTGAATTCCAGAACTGTTATTGGTTCAGTGTATAACCTTATTCTTCTCATTCTTATGTCTAAAGCACATTGCCCTTGGATATCTTCAAAAAGAGTCAGAATAACAACTTTGGGGCAATTCTGAACATGGGATTAATGAGTTGAATAGGGGATGGACTAGGTAGATGTTTTCCAAGATCCAGTCAACAAACATTTATTGTTTACTATGTGTCAGGCACTGCTAAGTACCAGGAATACAAAGAAAGGGAAAATAACAATACCTCTACATTCAGTAATAATAAAAATACCCCTACACTCAGAAGACCACACAGAAGTTAGGTATAAACAAGACATATTCAGAATAAATTGAAGACAGTCTCAGAGGAAAGACACGTGGATTGATGGGGCTTGGAAAAATCTTCTCATAGAAAGTGAAATTTTATCTCAAAATTGAACAAAGACCATGAAGCCAAGAGGCAGTAATAAAAGTGCCTTCTAACCTTACATTGGGATTCTAGATTGGTCATATAATATTCCCAGTATTCAGAACACTGTAAATATTTAATAACCTGTTTTCCTTTTCTATATTCACTATATACCTAAGCCTCTTGTTCTCTTTAATAATTTCATCAGCAAGCATTTACAACAATGACTATTATGTACCTAGCATTTCTATAAAAGACCTAGGGAAAGACTTAGAAGACTCAGGTAAAAGCCTTGCTTTGTGTACAAATTTGTAATCCCTACCACTAAGAAGGCTAAAATTAGTGGATTACTTAAACTTGGGAGCTCTGAGTTCTGGTGAGCTAAGCAAATTGGCTTTCTTCATTTAATGGGAATCTTCAGGAGTGAGGGCTGAACAGCAGACTGACTAAATAGGAACAAATTGGTCTGGGTTAGAAATGGAGCAGATCAAAAACTGTATTACCTGCAGCACTAAGATCAGATCCATATTTGTCAACTGTACTTCCAGACTGTTGAGATTGGGAGATAAATGGATGGAGAGAGGGAAGGAAGGAAAGAAAAGAGGAAGGGAAGGAAGGAAGACAAAAAGTAAGGAGAGAAGGAAGGGAGGGAGAGAGACAGAAAGCAACAAGGATAAGAGGGGAGGGAAGAAGAAAGGAAGGGAAGAAAAAAGAAAAGGAAGGAGGGAGGGAGAAAAGAAAGGAAGGAAGGAAGGATGGATTCTGGTAAGAATTGTACAATTTGAAAAAGCATAAAGAGTTAGCATATCAAGTTTAGCCACAAGAATTAACCCATGATTCCTATTTCCATGAGAAGCCCTTCTTTATTCTCTCTAGTACTGTTCCCTGGTTGAGGGTAATTGATATTTCAAATTTATCAGTGAGTTAGGAAGATGACTACCTGAAGCTTAAAAATACTTCTCCCAGTAGAATAGGCAAATGAAAATAATTTATTCCAATAGCCATGAAGGTAGATGAAACAGGTTCTGTGGAGTGCTTAGAGATTGGTCAGAAATTGATGACACCAAGGTCATCCACTGCATTACAGGTTTCCAGTCATCTTGACCTTTGTCTTGTCACTGGATTTTGATAACTACAGAAGAGAGACTACAGCTGATGACTTTGTATCTCACTTAAATCCAATTCATGAGGTGACATCATTGGTCTTCACTGAAAACATAGGACAAACAACAAAAACTGTTCTCTTCATCCTTCTCAAATAATCATGTATGTATTTATCACTGGACATATCATTTTACCCCAATAGAATGTAAACTCCTTGAATATAGGGAAAGTTTTTCATTTTTGGTTTTGTAATCCTAGTGCTTAACACAATGCCTTATATCTAGTAAATACTTATTCATTGTTACATTAGATTGATTTTTTATGAATTTGTAGCTTCATCTTTAGATACATGATGATAAGAAAGTTTCACAAATTTTTAAGAAAATGAAGATAGTGATGTAAAATGAACAATTTCATATCAATGAAATGCAATAAAATAAATTCATTAAGATGATGGAGTTAGTTTAGTAGTAGAGCACTGAGATTATCCACCCCTAAGTATAGCACTTTTTTACATGCATATGGATACACACACAATTTTAAACCTTGAAATCCTAATTTTGATAGGAAAAAATGGCCTTTAGGCACAAAGAGTCTGTTTTATGAAACCTGGATGGAAAGCTTGTTTTTAAATGTGTGTTTGTCCCTAAATTCCAAAACCTTCCACAAAAAAAAATAATTCCAGGAGCAAAAGCTCTATTTCTTTAATTTTACTAGGACATCATAAAACAGATCAAATTAAATGGACAGAAACTGAAGCAATGTTAACCTGGCCTGAAAGAAAATGTTTGCCTTTTCTAATTAAAATTTCCAAAAGTTAAGCCTGTACTTTGTGTAACCTTTAACCACACTATTCTTACTATTGTAACTTGGGCATAGTCCCGAGTTTGCTAAAGGAGTTTATTGTTTTTAAATGGAAAGATAGGAAAAAAAAATCCCTAAGCCAAAGGAATATTCTTTAAGACATAAGTTTAAGATGAAAAGTCTGTGGATGGCATTTCCCTGCCCCCCTTTCATTAAACTGTGATGATATTTGCATGAAATCAACAAAACATTTCATTAAGAATAACAACTACAACAACAATCTGAAGAAAACAATATCTACTTCCATTCTAATTTGGAGGAAAGTTAAATTAATTTTGTCTAACTAAAAGCATTCATAGATTACCAGGCTCATGACTTTTCTCAGTTCCCTTCTAAAGTCAGTTCCAAATCCCCTTCACCCTCTTGCTAACCAGTGTCTTATTTATCTTCATAAAATTCCTTTAAAGATTCTAAGTTATAAATGAAATGCTGAACAGTAAAAGGAGTTTTCCCACCAGGAATGAAACTAATGAAATCACAGTTATGGATTTCCCTTTGTTTTTGTTGTTGTTGTTGTTGTTGATTGTCTAGACTTAAGAACGTGATAGAAAAAATATTAGTAATGAAGATGAAACTCCAAAATGTGATGATATGGGTGTGTTCAGTTGTTTAAGTCATGTCTGACACTTTGAGACTGGGTTTTCTTGACAAAGATACTACAATGGTTTGTCATTTCCTTTTCCAGCTCATTTTATAGATGAAGAACTGAAGCAAAAAGCTAATAAGTGTCTGAGGCCAAATTTAAACTCAGGAAGATGAGTCTTTCTGACTCGAAAGCCCAACATTCTAGGCATTAAGCACCACCTAGTTGTCACACACATATACAATATACACACATTTTTTAAAAAACTTCTTTAGTATTTTATTTTCCCCCAGTTACATGTAAAAGCAATTTTTAACATTTATTTTTAAACATTTGAATTCCAAATTCTCTTCTTTTTTTTCCTCCTCTCCCACATTCCTTGAGAAGGAAAACAATTCAGTATATGTATAGTCATGCAAAACATTTCTATAACAATCATGTTGTAAAAGAAAACCTAGGACCATTCCCCCCCCAAAAAAAAAACTCAAGACATATTTTTTAAAGCATATTTCAATCTTAATTCAGAAACCACCAATACTTTTTTTGCAAATAGATAACATTTTTCATCATAAGTCCTTGTCTTGGATCATTTTATTGCTAAGAATAGCTAAATAGCTATTATTATTATTATTATTATTATTATTATTATTAAGAATAGCTAAATTGCTTTTACTTTGTATATGTCCATTTCCCTTTGTAGCAGATCATGTAAATTTTTCCAGATTTTTCTGAGAGCATCCTGCTCATCATTTCTTATATCACAATATTATTCAATCAGAACCACAAGCATAGTTTCTTCAGCAATTCCCCAATTGATGGTTATCCCCTCGATTTCCAATTCTTTGTACCAAAAAAAAGATGCTATAAATATTTTTGTATGTCTGGTCCTTTAAGAGTTTTTTTAGATCTCTTTTTGGATATAGACCTAGGAGTGGTATTGCTAGGGCAAAAGTATGCATGGTTTTATAGTCATTTGAGCATAGTTGTACATTTTTGTTGTACATTTTGCAATTCCACCAACAATGCATTAATTCTCATTTTCCCCATATCTCCTCCACCATTTGTCATTTCCCTTTTTGTCCTATTAGCCAATCTAATATCACTTCAAAATTGTTTTAATTTGCATTTGTCCAATCAATAGTGAGTTAGAGAATTTTTTTCATATATACTATATATATATATAGTATATATCATATACTATAGATAGTTTTGATTACTTCATCTGAAACTGTTCATATCTTTTGATCATTTATTAATTAGGGAATCAAATCAGGAGTATTTTTATAAATTTGTGCCTACTTTATCAAGTAATTGAGTTTTAAAAATAATTTCCTTGCATCATTCTCATTTCTCTTCTCAAATTTTCTTCTCTCTTATTTGATTTTCAAAATTCGTTTTGAGCTCTTCCATAGCCTGAAACTGAGTCATATTTTTCTTGAAGGCTTTGGCTGTCTGAGCTTTGAAATAGTTATCTTTTGAGTGTGTTTGATTTTCCTTATTACCACATACTCAGAATATGTTTAAGAAATGAAATCTTTATCAGAAAAACTTGCTTCAAAATTTTTTCCACAATTACTTTTGCTAACAACTGTAGTTCCCTCCATCCTCTTTTTCCCCATTCTGTTTATTTTATTCTCTTTCCTTTAACCCTGTTCGTCCTCAAGGAAACCCTTTGATTTCTGTCCCCTCCCCTAATCTGTCTTACCTTCTGTCATCTCACCCTTTCTTTTATCCTCTTCCCCTTCGATTTTTCTATAGGGTAATATGTTTCTATATCCCATTGAATATTCATATTATTACCTCTTTGAGTCAATTCTGATGAAAGCAAAGTTCACTTACTTTCCCTTACTTTCCTTTTATTCCCCTCCTCTGTGAAAGCTTTTTCTTGTCTCTTTCATGTGAGATAATTTACTCCATTCTACCTCTACCTTTTCTCCTTTTCTTCTAGTACATTCTTCTCTCATCTCTTAACTTTAATTTTTAGATATCATCCCTTCATATTCATTTTCTATCTGTGCCCTCTATCTATATATAATCCTTCAAACTGCTCTAATAAAAAAGATTTTTATGAGTTACAAATATTATCTTCCATATAGGAATGTAAACAGTCTAACCTTATTAAGTCCCTTATGATTTTCTTTTTCTCTTTACCTTTCCATGCCTCTTTTAAGTCTTGTATTTGGAAGTCAAATTTTCTAGTCATCACTGATATATTTATCAAGAATACTTGAAAGTCCTCTATTTCATTGAATATCCATTTTCACTCTGAAAGATTATACTTAGTTTTTCTGGATAGATTATTCTAGTTTATAATCCTAGCTCCTTTATCATCTGGAATATCATATTCCCAGCCTTCCAATCTTTTGATGTGAAATCTACAAATCTTGTGTTATCCTGCCTGTGGTTTCATTATACTTGAATTGTTTCTTTCTATCTGCTTACAATATTTTGTCTTTAATCTGAAAACTCTGGAATTTGGCTATAACATTCCTAGATTGGGAGTTTTCATTTTGAGATAACTTTCAGGAGATGACTGGTGGATTTTTTTCAGTTTTTACTTTCTCTTTTCATTCTGGAAAATCAGGGTAGTTTGATAATTTTTTGAAGGATGATGTCAAGACTCTTGTTGTGATCATGACTTCAGGAAGTCAAACAATTTTTAAATTATCTCTTCTGGATCTAATTTTTTCCAATGAGATTAGTTTTTCTATTTGTTTTCTATTTTTTCATTCTTTTAACTTCTATCTGCTCAATTTTCACTCTGAAGGAATTATTTTCTTCAGTGAGTTTTGTACTCCTTTTCCATCTGGCCAATTCTACTTTTTAAGGAATTTTTTCCCCTTTGGTGAATTTTTTTGGCTCTTTTTCCATTTGTCCAATTCTGCTTTTTTTAAAGCTCTCTTTTCCTCACTGGTGTTTTATACCTTCATTACCGACCCAGTCTGTTTTTTAAAGTATTATTTTCTTGAACATTTTCTATGTCTCCTTTACCAAATTATTACTCTTTTTAAATTATCTTCTTGCATAATTCTCATTTTTCTTCCCAATTTTTCTCTTATCTCTCTTACTAATTTTTAAAATCTTTTTTGAATTTTCCCATGACCTGAGCCCAATTGATATTTTTCTTGGAGGCTTTAGATATATATGAGCTTTGACTCAATTTTCTCCTGAATGTGTGTTTTGATCTTCCTTATCACCACAGTAACTTTCTATATTCAGAATTTTTCTGTTATTTGCTCATCTTCTAGGCTATTTACTTAAGTTTTAATTCTTTGTGAAACTAAGACTCTACTTCCAGGGTAAAGGGTGCACTATCCCAAGCTTCTGGGATTTTGTGCAGCTGTTGTCAGAGATACTTCTAAAAATCCATAAGTTTTCAGTTCTTTCCTAGTGGTATGATCTAAGGATAGCTGTTTACTATTCTCCTAGTTTGTGCTCTGGTCTATAAGTAACCACAAGCTTTCTTTGGGAACTGTGAGGAAGGTCCAATGTAATTGCAAGCTCTGGCATCTTAGCTCCTCCTTGCCCTGAATTGCCCCTCAGGACTGTGACCTAGATCCAAGTATGAGCAAAGCAATGGAGTCCTGCCTCATTGCCAGCAAAGAGACCCCTGTAATCTCTTTCTGACCAGTTGTCCAACCCTTTACTGTCTGTAGGCTTTTCACCACTGCTGCCACTAATTCAGTGGCTCCCAAGGCCTGCTCTTGGTTTACTGGGGGCAGAATTGTGCTGGCACAGCCTAGGCTGCACTACTCTTGACTCTCATGCTGGTCCAACAGACCCTTCCTGCCAACCTTCTCAGTTGTCTTGGGCTAGAAAATTGTTTCACTCTGTCCTTTTGTGGATTCTGCTACTCTAAAACTTGGAGGGGCTTGGGGGAGAATGCAGTGGTCTTTACTCTGCCTTATGGGCTATACCTTCTACACACTTTTTTTTAAAAAATCTTTTCAAATAGAGCAAGTAATTTGTGATAATCACTATTTAATTGAGGAAAAATTGAATCACATGTGTGACTTACTCATGGTAGCAATTAGAGTAGATAGAAAATCAAAACTTGATTTTCATTTTGGTGTTTTTTCCACATTTTTCTCATATAAATTTGCTATTCTTTGTCCCAATATGACAATTATTTATAATTTTATTCATGCTTTCCCCCCCCATATCATAGTACTTAGAGACTCATGAAAATTCTCAATTACATTGAACTCTTTTTCATAAAAGTCTTCAGGCATGTCTGTTAGGAAAGAAGAATGATTTTACTTTCTTTGTACTTTCATAATTGTCACTTGAAGGATTACCTGGGAACACGCCAACTAGGCAAAGTTATGGAGAGGTCCAGCTGCCATATAAAAACTCATCAGAGTAGAGTTTAAGACATGACTGTGCATGTTGTGTTTTCTATATCCTTGGTGAAACTATTTTATGATCCCAGACTAAGCAAGAATGCCATTTATAATGTTGTCAGATAGTTTTCATTGGGTAGACTTAAAATTACTGTAAATATTATAAAAATCCTCCCCAGATTCATTGTTCAATATAATAAAATAAAATAAAAAGGAAACATTTTTATACCTTTTGGAAACAATTATAACTTCACTAGTTAATATAAGCCAAGTGACTAGATATTGAGACAATTTCATTACAGAGGATTAATGTCCTCCAGTCTAGAGATAAAACAAAACAAAACTCAGAATATAACAATAGTAGGAATTTTTCAGCAAGATAGCATTTGTTCATATGGAGACCCAGTATCAGATACTATGTCGACAAGTTGTCCAGAGAAGCAGTTAATTCAATAAAAAGAATAGTTAATTGAAAAGGAGGAAAGGAAGAAAGACTATTTTTATTCCCTGGGGAAAAAAGTGCGTCAGTAGATTAGGGTTGTTTACTTTTTTTAAAAAATAATTTTTTTGATGTTTTCTGAAAGACCATATTGCATCATAAATAGAATGCTATGATGGAATTTGCATGAGGAAAACCTTGGTTCAAATCCTGAGTATAAACCTTCCTAATTATGTAACCATGGAAAATTCACTTTTCCCTAGCAATTACCTAATTCTTATCTACTAAATTATACATGGGTTAGGACCTGCTCTGCCTTGGTAGGGAGCTCCCACAATGAGGAAATCAAATTATCAAAAAAAAATTTTCATGGGTATTTCATCAATAAATCACCAAGAATTTTTAAGCACTTAATATATCATATGCCAGACACTATGCTACTTACCTGAGACACAAAAACCAAAAAGAAATACTTCTTAACTCATCATTGGGTGAGACAAGATATACACATATAAATATATACAAAACAGGTCATGGGGATTCAAGATAGAATTAAAATAAGGAGAAACACTAGCATCTGGAGGAATCAGAAAAGGTCTCATGTAAGAGGTAAATTAAGTGAAATTAAAGATTCTAATGCTTAATTTGGATTCACTGTGTGTGGGTTTTGTATAACTGGCATTTGGTGGAAGAGAAGGGAAGTCTTGGTTATAAAGCTTGGGGAATTATAATCAGCCTTACAACTTGACCTAAATATTGTTTCCATTAAATTAACAATATTTAAGGGGCAGAGAGATATTTTTCTAACTCAGCAACTCCTCTTTGAGGAAAGCAAGAGTGGCTGTCCTTTTGGCCCCAGTCTCCAACTCTGTTTTTGGTAGTAATCAAAGTATCTCTTAGAGAAGAGTAGGTAGAGATTCTAGAGATTTTGAGTCATGGCACATCTAGATAGACACATATAATCTACATAGGCAACATATGCACTTCTACATACATGCATATATGTGTACATACTCTCTCTATAAAGAACAACAAGAAGGTCAGTTTGGTAGAAGGATAAAGTGCATGAAGGAGAATAATGAATCGTAAGGCTAGAAATGCCTGTCAGAATTAAGCAAGTGAAGGGCATTAAGTACCAAATAATAATTTTTTAAAAGATAAACATTTTATATTGTTTATATAATACATTTATTTTTATATATGTTAATGTTTATATTGTTTATATAACATGTTTATGTATATTTTATATATTTTAATGTTTATATAATATGTTTATGTATATAGATAGACAAACAGGGCTTAAGTCATATTTGAAACATTAAATCTGCTTTGCATGCATTCAACCATGATAAGCCATTGTGTCACAGAATCAAGCTAAGGAGAAACGCCTCAATTTTCTCTGTGGTTTCATAAAAGGGATAGAGAAATCAAGTCAATAAGTATGCATGCACACATGCATACAAAAAACACAGATAAGTAATGAGTCACAGTGTTCCTTCATTACCTAAGCCAGAGGGTCTTGAGCTTCTCAGAGGAGAGGGGCTGATCAGGATATCCTTATTCTATCACATGTGCTGCATAGACTGACATCAAGAATGTGCTTTGTTGTAGGTAGACACAACCAAACTCCTTTGCTGACAGCTACTTTAAAGTGTTGACATCTGAGATGTCATGTGATATAGTAAACAGAAGCTCTGCTCTACTGGGACTTTGAACTACTAACTTTGCCTCTAGGACACAATTTCCTCGCCTGTAAAATGAAAGGCTTGAAAGAAATACTCTCTAAGTAACATATGTCAGTTCAGTCACTTACTATCTCTGTGGACCTAGACAAACCATTTAATTTCTATGAGCCTCAGTTACCTTATGTGTAAAAATGAGGAGTTAGGATGGAATGGTCTTCACTATCACCTCCAGATCTAAATCTGTGATTTGATGATCACAAGAACGCTTTCCGGGGTCATTATTCCATGGGATAGCACTATGAATAAAAGGCAAGAATAGTTCAGTTTGGTTGGAGAATAGATACGTAGACAGGAATGCAGTGATATCAGGTTAGAAAGGTGGATGGGAGACAGATTGACAGGACCTCAATTCATTAGGAAAATGGAAACCACTGAAGGTTTTTGATCAGGATAATCGAATCATTTAGTAATAGATTAAGAAGTAAAAGAAACCTCAGAGACTAACCAGTTGAAATCCTTCATATTATAGTAGAGCAAATGGCAACCCAGGAAGGTTGAAAGTTATGTAATCATAAGTGCTATACAATGAGAACATTAATCTAGCGGTTTTATGCAGCATGCATTGGATGGAAGAGAGAATGGATTCAGTGAAAGTAGTTAGGTATTCTTTAAGTTACCAGCAACTACTTGGCACAGGGGATAAAATTCTGTGCCTGTAGTAATAAAGACCTGTTCAAATTTAGCCTCAGACTGTGTGACTCCAGGCAAGTCATTAAACTTCTTTTTACTTCGGTTTTCCTCAACTATAAAATGGAGATAATAACAAAGTAACTCTCAAGGTTGTTGCTAAGATAAAGTGAAATAATATTTATAACACACTTAGTACAATGTAAATAGTAAGTGCTATATAAGTGCTTTTTTTCCTTCACCCTCCCCCTCCATCATTGTAACAGTTCAGGAAAAAGGTGATGATGACCTAGAGAAGTTAGAATGGGAACAGAAAGGTTGAAACAAACATGAGAAGTGTTGCAAAAGTAGAATTGTCATGACTTCAATGACTCAATCAATAATCATTCATAAAATGTGCCAGACACTATACTAGGTGCTGTATATATAGGGACACAAATGAAGTAAGATCCTCAGAAGGAGCTTAGGTTCTAATGTAGTTAAGAACATCAACATGTCTATGTTTATATAAGATATATACAAATCAAATATTAGGCAACCTTGGAGAAGAAGGAAGTGATGGCTGGGCAGAAAACAGAAAAGACCTCCACAGCAGGTAGTACTTGAGCTGAAGTAAGGAAGGAAAGTAGGGATTCCAGGAAACACATATCACAAGGGAGAGAATTACAAGCATGGAGGAAGAGGGTAGCCAAGAGATGAGAGGAACAACAAATAAGTCTACATATATATGGACTATAGAGAGTGGAAAAGAAAAACTTATATTAGCCTGGAAAAGGTAAGAAGGTTTTAAAAACCAAACAGAGGACTTCATATATGGTTCTAAAAATAATAGAGAAGCACAGGAATTTATTGAGTTGGAGTGGGCTCCAGGTTCCATGTTCAAAACCTCCCTTTAGGGAAATCAGTTTGGCAACTGTGTGGAGAATGGATTGAAGTAGAGAGAGTTTAGATGCTATTGCAATAGCCCAGGCAAGAGGTGGCGAGTATTTGAACTAGGGTGGTAGCTGTGTGAATGGAGGGAAGTGAATGTAGATGAGAGAAGTTGTAGAGATAACAAGATTTGGTCACTGATTTTTGTGAAGTGAGAATAAGGAATTAAGGATGATAGTAAAATAGATCATTGAATCTGGAATCCAGGACTGAGTTTTTGATCCCATGTGACTAGAGAATTAGAATCATTAGATTCTATTAATTAGAAGTAAGAAAATCAGAAAATGTCACAAAAGTCAGGGGAGAAGAGAATATCTAGAAAAAATGGGAATGATTAATTGTATCACATACAACCAAAAGGTTATTGGATTCTAGCAAGGCCATTACAATCTAGTCTCACAAAAGAAATCGGCTCTTTTGTGAGATTTGGGGAATCCATAGTGTTTTAGACCTGCTCTTTCTTCTACTATCACATCTTTGTTTTAAAAAATCTGCTTTCAAGGGCAGTTAGGTGGTGCAGTAGATAGAGCACCAGCCCTGAAATCAGAAGGATCTCAGTTCAAATCTGGTATCAAAAACTTAACACTTCTAACTGTGTGACCCTGGGCCATTGCCTCAGCAAAAAAAAAAAAAAAAAAAAATCTGCTTTCATCTTGATCCCCTTGTGAACATTGAAAAAGAAATTGCTTAACTGTTCTTCAGTTTCTTTCTTTCTTTTTTTAATGGCTAAGTATTTCACTCGTTTAAAAAAACATTCTTAAGGGATGGCATAATTTATTTCATTACTCATTTACTTTATTTGCTTTTCTTATTTTTCAGTTATTTAAAGTATTTGTGAGGCAAATAATCTCTTCAAGTCTGAACATTTTTTCCCAGAAATGTTTCAGATGCCTCCCTTTTATTAAAAGTCTATATTTTTTTTCATTAAAGATTAAGTTTGTATTTTCAGGGTATGTCATTTTGGTTTGCATCTTGGTTTTTGTAAACTACTAGTTCAGTATTTGGAACATAATATGTTTTATATAAATGTTATTGTTGTATTGTTCAATCTCTTCTGTTTATAATGGGTATAGAATTATCTTGTATTATTTAAATTTATTTTCCTTTATATTTTAAAATTTATTGATGTTTTGTTTTCATGAGATGTTCCTTATAATGAAGTAAAGCAGTTAAGTAAAACTAAATAATACAGTGACCTCATCTGAAAGTAAATACAACTTTTCTCATTTGTAGTATCCCTCATATTTCTCTACTTTAAAAAAATTAATAGAAACCTATTTCGCCTCCCTTCAGCCCCTCCCCATGAAAATAGAAAAAAAAAGGAATTTTCTAGCAACAAACATGCATAATTAAGCAAAGTAAATTCCCTCATTGGCTATATACAATATCATAAACAAGATGTCCCAAAATTCCCAGCATGATCCAAGGCCTTTGGAATTCCCTGTATGTCATTCTATATCCTAAATCTGTCACAATCCTGTCATGGATAGTATCTTTCATCATTGGTCCTCTGAAATCATAAATTGTCATTATATTGATCATTCTTCTTACAGCTTTGAAAGTCATTTTTATAATTTTTATTGCATAATGTATTATCCCAGATCTTCTTATTTGTTGTCAGTTTGTAAAAGTCTTCAGAACTGATTATTTTAAAAATATTAATATCATAGCATCTATTGTTCTGCTGGTTCTTCCTCCATTCTATAGCTGTTCTTGTGCTTTCCATTAAAAATATCATTTAATTTCTCATTTACTACATCATAATAGTGCTCCAATCATATTTATCAATAACAACTTATTCAGCCTCTCATCAAAACTGATAGTTTCTAGTTTTATGTCACCATAGAAAGACCTTCTATAAATATTCTTATACACAAAGGATCTTTTTTCTCTTCTTTTGATCTCTTTTGGGTAAAACTACACCCTTACAGGTCTATTAGTGATATAATTGAGTCAAAGGGAACATATACACAATGCTTAATAACTTTTCATATATAATTCCAAATTGTTTTCCAGAATGGTTATACCTATGCACAGTGCATTTTAAGGTCTTTCTCCTGGCAGTTTGTAGATTTGTTTGTCATTTGACAATAAATTTAACCACTGTGTGACTTAGAGTTTGAAACATAGGGGTTTTTTGTTTTTGCTTTCTAGAGGTAATCCCTTTGTTTTCTGTATTCAAAAGTTCTAGGAAGATTTCTCATATTACTTCTTTGTTTATGATGTTCATGTATTTTTATTTATGATGCCCTTTTGGGAGACCCTGAGCCTTACCTATCTTTGAAGTCAATGGATTTTGCTTTTATTTGCTTTGTTCTTTTAATGTGATTTCCTTTGGTTCTCTTCTTCAGATTATTTTTTGCTTCTTTAAATGGTCATTCCTTTTGGGGAAAAGAAGAGGTGGAGTATGCTAGCAGAGTCTCTGAAGCACAGAGTGTTTAATCCCTAATTGGAGGTTACCCATAGATAGGTTTCTGTGCTCTGCCAGAGCAAGGAGAGGTGCTAAATGAGCATGTGAAAGATTAATATTCATCCTTGTTAATTCATAAGACTGTTACCTTGATCGACTTTTTATTTTATTATCCCCTGGACTCAATTGTAATGGCTCTATTTCTATTCTGTTTTTTGAGAGGAAAATAAATATTCTTCCATTTTTTATCCCATGATCCATGAAAGAACATTTTCAGTAGAACAATGACTTCAGAAGTTAGTCTTCAAGAAGTACAATTGTGAATAAGGTAGTCAGGAAGGGCAGACTGTGAATGTAGATTTTTTTTCTAGAAGTTTGGTAGTAAGAAGGAGATGAAACAGTTGTTTACACCAATAGTTAGGTCAAGGGAAGGATTTCATTCTAAGGCAGGCCTAAAACACATATAAAGACTGAGAGAAAGGACCTTTTAGAGAGAAAAAGACCAGAGATATGAGAGAAAGAAGAAGCAAGATCCAGGAAAATATGTGAAGGAAAGATGTGGAAAACAATTGAAACTAATCTTGAAAAGGAAGACGGACTTTTCTCATCTATGTTTGGATGAAAGAAAAAGGATATGACTTCAAAGTTTAAATTTCTACATCAGACTTCTGATTTTCTCATTTATACCATTTTATAGAAAATGTTACAATATAATAGATTTCTATTCTGGAAAACTATCTGGAACTATCTTCAAAGGGTTATGAAATTGTATACAGCTTTTGGCTCAACTATAGTACTGCTAGATCTGTATCCCAAAGAGATATTTTTAGAAAAGAAAAGGATTTCTATGTACAGAAATATTTACAGTAGCTTTACTTGTGGTAACAAAGAATTGGAAATTGAGGGGATACCCATCAATTGGGAAAAAGCTGAACAGTTGTGATGTGTGATTACCATGGAATACTGTTATGCTATAAGAAATTTTCAGGAAACATTTATGGTTTTTTCTGGAAAAAAAGACATATTAACTGATGCAAAGTAAAGTACACAAAACCAGGAGATCATTATGCACTATTATAATGGTGATCAACTGGAAAAGACTTAGATACTCTGATCAAGATAATTCTGAAGGGATAGTGATGAAAAATATTATCCAGTATATACTGAAGCATATTTTGTTGTTTATATTTCTGGCTTTATATATTTAACATGGTTAAAACGGAAATATGTTTTGCATGACTTTGCATATACAATTAATAGCTTATTGCTTGTCTTCTCAATAGGCAGGGAAGGGGTTAATGGGAGAATTTGGAACTCAAATTTTTTTTTAATAAAAATTATTAAAAATAAAAAACCCAACATAAGTTTTACCTACCTCTGAGGTATCTATATATTGAGGACACATGCAATTGAATGATTTATTAAGTTTTTTTAAGGTTAGAGTGTTGGGATAAGTAGTACATATACAAATAAAAAAGGGAAAGGGTAACTGGTATCAAGAAGCTCTCATCCTAACAGTGGAGAAAACATACATAGAATAATTCTATTATATAGGGTAAACCCTAGCAAGTAGTTTAGCCAATGGAATCTTTGTTTCCTACTCCTATTAAATTCTGGGAGCCACTCCCTGTTACTCTACCCACCCCTGAGAGCCCCGCTTACAATAGGCAATTACCCATCAGTGCATCACTCCTCCCCTCCTTTGGAAGAACAAAAGAACAGCAGTCAGATGACATTCTACTTTGGAAAGGTTATCAACTGTCATTCTATATATTAGTGATTATATTAAATTCTCATGGCAACTAACTGATATCTGAGTCTATGGAATATCATCAACCTAATGAAACTATTCAAGGCAGAAAGGCAACAAAAAGAAGCTTAAACTTAAGACCTTTTTAATCTCAGTTATTTCCTAATATAAGGGACTCTGTCTTTTCACTTTCTTTAAAAGGATTAACGAAAGCAAACAAGAATAGCACATTTCAATTTCTGGAGGTTCAGAGCAGCCAAAAGAAATACTAAGCAAGGAGACCAGAACTAGTTTCTGAATAGAATTATTTTTTAAGCCAGTTTACTTAGCATGAAGAACAAATGTTAAAAGAAAAGCATTATTATTGATCTTTACCTGGAAACATGTTGTACCACATATTGAAAATGACAATGTAAATGGGCACATCAAAAACTTCTGACAGAGAAATTGCCATTTTATAGTGTTTACAATTAAAACAAAATTTATTATATTTTTAATTTTTTAAATTGAGTTACCACTTTGAACATTTTAATGAAGTAAATTTTTGCTGACCTAAAGATACAAAACCATTATATCAAATAGAACTATGATATTTGGCCCCTAATTTTTTTTATCCCAATGAATTTCATTTACTCATATGCTATTCAACAAAATGAAAAACAAATTATATTTGTGGATTTTGTCCTGTTGGCTATTATAGTCCTCCCATCTTAGAAACTTGTGACTTTAACTCTGAAGAAATAACAAGAAATGGAAGCATATTTCTCTGTACCTTGCCCAAGAGTTGAGCTCTTGTTCAAGACTTTGTCTTGAGATGAGAATCTGAGACTGGAGACTTATTCTACCTAGCACCATCCTCCCTGTCCTATCTAGCAGCATTTACTCCCAAAGGAAAACACTAAAGCTGGGGTGAAAAGATCAATGAATCCATCATGAATAGGGACTCATCAAGTGACATGATCATAATCCATCTTTTTTTAAGCTCTTTAGTAAATGTTTCAATAAAAAGGATTTTTTAAAAAAAATTTACTCACTCCTTTCCTTGATTAAAAATTTATAAGCATTGATGTTTATTTTCACTGCTAAGACAGAACCTACATATTTATAATTAAAACATAATCCTGAAATGATGCTGAAACAAGATTCTGAATGAATCAGTCGGAAAATTTCCAAATTCCAATTCCCTTGATCCCTATATCTACCTCCTGTACAAGAGGTTAAAGGATGAAGAAGGGGAAAAAATAGAATAATGCTTTAGATTTTCACTCAACTCCCTCAGGGATATCTTTCATTACTCAGGCCTTCCAATAGAACCATTAAATGCTATTCTTTCTCAGTCTGTTTTCATTCCAGAACTAGGCTTTCATTTGCATATTTCAGTTAGGACCACAGAGAAGATGATTTTTATTCTCATTTTTAATGCTAAATATTATAATCCTAGTCAAAATTTATTGAAAAGAAACTAGTATAAGATTCAAGAGAACTGAGTTCTGCTGTTAACTAGCTATATCACCCTAGACAAGTCTTTTATTTCCCTGAGCCTATTTCCTTATTATTAGTAGTATTTTTGGGGGGTGAGGCAATTAGGGTTAAGTGACTTGCTTTCATTTAATCTTTACAACAACTCTGGGGAATAGGAATGGAGAAATTGAGACAAATGAAGATTATTCACTCGCTCAAATTTATACAGCTAATAAGTATCTGAAACTAGATTTGAACTCAGGTCTTCCCAATTACAAGGTTGCAATACTATCCACTATACAATCTAGCTGCCCTGAGCCAAGATTACAGCCCAGAGCTTTTGACTTCATTTCCAAAGTTCCTTCCACTACACCACAGGCTTTCCCTGAATGACTCTACTCTGGATATAGTGAAGGTGGTGAAGAAAAAAAGCTGAATAGATGGCAAGGGACATCTTATTCTTATATGAGAAGTGTTAGTAATCCTTTGACTGTAATAATTTGTATAGTCACACTATATAAAACATTTTCATAGACTAAGCTTTTGACTGAGTTTCTTCTCATCTAAGTTGGATAAAAAAGAAAATAAAAGGAAGTTTTTAGTTACTTAGATGATCTTTTAGGCAAGAGACACATTCAAAGGGAACAGCTATCTGTTTTAACACAAAAAGAAAAATCAGTAGGGGTTTCACATTCACGAACTTAGTCGCAGAGTTAAGAATATAGTTTAACAGACCTCTGTGACCTAGTGAGTCTAAGTCTGGACAGAAAGTCTAGCAAAGTGAGAATTCATTCTTCTTCGAACCTTAGAGCTTCAGTCATAGTATCTGATCTTAAAGTTTCCTCACAGAAACCTATTCCATATGAAAGGTATATAATAAAGTTACAAAAAAAACCCAATATCATTTCTTAAGGAGCAAGAAAGGAAGAAATAATAACTATAGCCTTACAGTTTTACAAAGTTCTCTACATCTGTTAATCGATTCATCCTTAGAACAATCCTATGAGCTAGTTGCCAAAATTATTCTCATTTTATAGATAAGGGAACTTAACTTGCTAGTATTTGAACCTAGGGTTTCAAGTTTTATTCATGCATAAAATACTGGACGAATCTGTCTCTGCTTATATTACATTAGAAGCTCAAGAACAGAGACTATCTTTTGTCCTCCTTTGCTTCCTCAGTACTTATTACAGTGCATCTTTCTGGTCTTACTGGTCCTCTTCAAGAGCAAAGGACAAACAACAATCTGTGGTTAGTAGTAGCTGCCACCATGGGGACTGAATTGGCCAGTTCTAGTTGGAAATTGATGCTCCCTCTTTCCTTTCTTCTTTTCTTCCTACCTCTCTTTTCTCTCCCTATATCTACATAGGGAATCATATCCTTAACTGTGGGTACTCTGCCCAAAAGAATATAAATTTTGATCAATGAACTTCACAAGATATCTCAAGGTTTTAAGGGTTAGATTTCTTTCTCTTCCTTACTTATTTATGCTACCGTTAAAAAAAAAATTGGGACAATCAATTCTTTTGCTTCACTTAGTATCATTTGTGATTTCTTGGAATATTTCATTGGAAAGCTAGACTTAGATAAAACTTCTTTGAATTCAAATTGAGCATCCTGACCATGCCTTAAACTCAAATCACTCTGACTCCCACTGATTGGCCAAATATAAGTTCCAACTCAAGCCTCACTTGTTCATTGTTTGGGCTTTGATGGATATAAGTAAGTGTAAATGGCAATTGTTTGTTTTGGCCAGAAATTCTGAGGATATTTCCTTCTGACATTGATTTTTTTTTGACTAGGTAAGAGACTATTTTTATCTCATTTCTTACCTAGCCTTAATCACCAAATGGGTGTTGCTGCAGACAAACCGAGAGCTGGAAAAGACCTTAACTTAAAAAGGCCAAGGTCTCCCACTGCAGCTAGGACCATTTCCATATCTTGCCACTGGATCCAGATGTTTCTTGAGGTAACTCTACACAATCCTACCTCATTAAATCCAATTTACTTGCAAGTCATGACATCACCTTTCTGATGTCAATAGTCCAGTCAATAGTCTGAAGTCTGAAGGACAAACAACAACCACACAGTGCCAGGTATATAGCAGGTATTTAACATTTGTTTACTGAGTGGCTCGTTCAGAGGAAGCCTTTGAAACTCATTTTTTCTTTTGTTTGATATGTTGTTGTAGATTTATAACTAAAGAGACCCATGTTCAATTTTATTTTGTAGATGAAGAAAATGAGATTCTGGGAGATGAAGGCCCTTATTTATTTTATTTTTTATTAAAGCTTTTTATTTTTCAAAGCATATGAAAGGATAATTTTTTAGCATCGGCCCTTGTAAAACATTGTGTTCCAAATTTCCCCCTCTTCCCTCTATCCCCTCTCCTAGACGGCAAGTAATCGAATATATGTTAAACATGTTAAAAATATATGTTATATCCAATTTATGTATACTTATTTATACAATTATCATGCTGCACAAGAAAAATCAGATCAAAAAGAAAAAAAATGAGAAGAAAAAACGCAAGCAAACAACAACAAAAAGAGTGAAAATGTTATTCTATGATCTACACTCGGTCCCCACAGGCCTCTCTCTGGCTGTAGATGGCTCTCTTCATCACAAAATCATTGAAAGTGGCCTCAATCATCTCACTGTTGAAGAGAGCCACATCCATCAGAACTGATCTTTGTATAATCTTGCTGTTGCTGTGTACAATGTTCTCTTGATTCTGCTTATTTCATTTAGCATCAGTTCATGTAAGTCTTTCCAGGCCTCTCTCGAGTCATCCTGCTGGTCGTTTCTTACAGAGCAATAATATTCCATGGCATTCATATAACATAATTTACTCAGCCACTCTCCAATTGAAGGGCATCTATTCAGTTTCCAGTTTCTAGCCACTACAAAAAGGGCTGCCACAAACATTTTTGCACATGTGGGTCCCTTTCCCTCCTTTAAGATCTCTTTGGGATATAAGCCCAGTAGAAACACTGTTGGATCAAAGGATATATACATTTTGATAGCCCTTTGGGCATAGTTCCAAATTGCTCTCCAGAATGGTTGGATCAGTTCACAACTCCAGCAACAATGTATCAGTGTCCCAGTTTTCCCACATCCCTTCCAACATTTGTCATTATCTTTTCCTGTCACTTTAGCCAATCTGAGAAGTGTGTAGTGGTATCTCAGAGTTGACTTAATTTGTATTTCTCTGATCAATAGTGATTTAGAGCAGAAGGTCCTGATTTATAAAAAATGAAAAAGATTATGCTGGGTGACTCCTTCTAGTTCTATATCTCCTTGTTGTTTTTTTGGTCATTTCAGTTATGTCAGATTCTTCATGGACTCATTTTGGTGTTTTCTTAGCAAAGATATAGGAATGATCTTTCAGCGCATAAAATTTGAAGAGGAAAATATAAATTTGGGCAAAGTGATTACTGTGAAATCTAGTGGTTGCTAATTGATAATTTGTCAAAAATTCAGTGCATCTTTTTCCAAATAACTTGTTGGTTAAATGAATTCAACCAGTTCTGCCATGTCCCTTATGACAGCTTTCACGTATAAGCATGGAAAGTGAAATAGCTTTGTTAATGCTGTCTGAAAGTTACCTATGTTTGACTACTCTATCCCATTGGACTTCTATGCTTTCCAAAATACCACCATCTTAATCAGTGAAATGTAATATTAAAGAAAAATAGATCCCCTAATAATGACCAAGTGTGGAGTCAGACCCAAAAACCATATGACCCATAATGTTCAGTCCCCAGGATTTCCGGATTCAAAACCACAGCCGTTTCAGCTTTCAAATCATAATATTGTTTCATTATGTTATAATGCATAGAGATGGATCCACTTTGCTATAGCAGACTTGTAACAGGAATAGAAGGGAATATAAATTGATGGGCAGACAATAGCAGACAGAGTACTTGAGAAAAAACAGTGACATCTCCTTTAAACAAAAAAAAATTGTTTGAATTTGAGGATAGTTCTTTTTTTTTAATCTTTGAATTTTGTTTTAACTGTCCTCTGAGAATATATCAGCAGAGATATATAGGTTTTCCTAACCTTCATTCGAGATACTGTTTGAAGAATACCAGTTAAATGTGTTTCCATCTTCATTATATTCTTTTCAACCTAAGAAATATTTCCTTGGTTCCTATAGTCCAAACACAGATTTAACAAAATCTGCTTTTTGCCCTATTATCAGGTCATAGGATCATGGATTTCTAGTTAAGAGGTAATTTAGAGGTGATCTATCCTAATGCTCTTATTTTACAGAGGGGGTGACTTTCCTAACATCACATTGTAAGTGAAATAACTGAAATGCAAATCCAATTCCCTGGTTCTAACTTTAGCACTCTTTCTATTGCATACTGTGAATATAGTTCAGATCATATAATTCTGAAGCATGGGAAAAAATTAGACAACTCTTTTTAAGTAGAATCAAAAGAAAAATTTGTGCATTATTACGATGGTTCTTGAGAAGTACATAAGTACTAGGAAAAACAGTAAGGTTTTCTTTGTCTTTCATGGTCTAATAATATAATACTTTCATCACATGTCTATCCAGTTAGACTTCTTAAAACAGTCTATGATCCTTAGCATTTCAATTTGATTAGAAATAGTTATGACTTATAAATAGTACTGGACTAGATGATCTCAAAAGTCTCTCCAATCCTATGAATCAGGAGACAGGTTATAGTACTTTAAATTCTTATTTAGTTCTTTATTTTTTTTATCTGAGGAATGCTAATTCATCCATTTCTATGATGGTTTTATAATATGTAAAAATATATAATATGTAAAGAGTAGCTTATAGTGAGTGATTGGATGTGACAATAGAATAATTCAGCATGTATTTGATTTTATTCAGTCATCTTCTTGGAAGGCACTGGGGTGAACAATGATTCCAGTGAGTTGCATCATCAGTCAGTCCAGAATTTTTTCAGAACTATGGTGTCCCCAGTAACATATATGAGATTGATCATCAGTAAGACTTGCATTTTGACTTCTGCTCCTCAACACCTCCTCTCAGATCAGATTTTCCAGGGAAGTGCTGACAGATATGTGTGGAAAATACAGAATTATAGAATTTCAGAGTTAGAAAGAACTTCAGAGATCATGTGATCTAATCTACAATAGAACAAGAATCCTAACTGTGTCTCCATCCTGGATTTGCCAATCTGCCATCTTTGTGATTTTGAACAAATCACTTCACTTTCTCCACCCTGGCTTTTTAATAGGTGAAATGAGGAGATTGGATTAAATGACTTCTAAGATTCCTTCCAGATCTAAGTCTCTTAATCTAAGTCCTGCTATCCATTCACTGTTTTTCACAAGATTCTATGATTTAATGGGGTAACAATGTGTTATATTTAGTTAGCAATTTACATTTTAAAATAACTCAAATACATATGGTATTTGATGATAACACCAATGAGATAGGCAAGGAAGCTATTTTTATTTTCATTTTATAGATAAGAAACTTGAGATTTGGAGCCAAAAACAGAATTTCCAGTATTGAGCTACCTTCCTCCTTTTCTCAAAGTTACCTCTCAAACTTAGAACCTGGTCAAAGTGTTAACTAAGAAATGAAGAGAAAGAAGGAGAAAAAGGAGGAAAGTGCAGGGGAGGGAGCAAGATAGGAAGGGGAAAGTAAGTGATAAATAAGAAGGAGTGAATAAAGGAAGAAAGGATGGATGGAAGGAAGGGGAAAGGAAGGGAAAGAAAAAGAAAGGAAGGAAAAGAAAAAAGAGAGAGGGAAAGAGAAAGGAAGAAAGAAAAAGGAGAGAAAGAGGGAAGGGAAGGAAAGTAAGGGAAGAAAAGGAAGAAAGGAAAGAAGGAAGGAAGGACGGAAGGAAGGACGGAAGGAAGGAAGGAAAGAAGGAAGGAAGGAAGGAAGGAAGGAAGGAAGGAAGGAAGGAAGGAAGGAAGGAAGGAAGGAAGGAAGGAAG
>JAJPUD010000006.1:1106251-1128614 GCA_023553655.1 Myrmecobius fasciatus
AAGGAAGGAAGGAAGGAAGGAAGGAAGGAAGGAAGGAAGGAAGGAAGAAAAGTAGAGAGAAAAGGAAGGAGTATACGAAAGAATATGGCATTTATTCCTGGATTCAGGGGTAGGTATGGTGAATCATATTCAAGTCAACCACAGAGAATCAGTGAAGCCAATAAAAATGGAATTACATTTCTAGAACTGTACTTTTTCCCCTAAAGGCCATAGTCCATTTATAGTAGTCATTATATGCCTCTTTCACCTAAACCATAGCCATTGTCATGATAAGTCCTTGATTGAGGTATAGCATAGGAGGGTGAGCCCTGAAAGATGAAATCAAGCATTTCCCAGGGAATCATTACTAGACTAAGATGCTGAATTATACAAGGGATAAGCTAACAGGGGTTTTCAAGTGTACAACTAGTTCCACATCCCCTTTTCTTGGCTTCAGGAGATCAAGGTAAGATGGTACATTTTGGAAAGCACATGTACAAAGTAGGAGATTGGGTGTGGGTAGGGAATAACATAAGTACAAGTGTAATCACATGAAAAATTGGCAGGGATAAATGTACATAGGGAGTAGGAGCTGGGGAAAGGATTTAGGGCAAAAGGAAAATGAATAGAGCAGAGAGTAAAAATGAAAGACTAGTTAGAAAAAGGAAATGAGATGTAAGCAAAGCTAGACGTTCACAGCAAAATCAAAGGAGAACTCTCATGAGAGGGATAATGGGCTGAAACATAAGTTATAACCAGGAAGCATCTGACAAACAGTGAATTTAATGTAAGAACAGCATATTTTTCTTTAAGATCAGCAAATTAAAGTCTGGAATACATCTTCCTTACTGTGTGAGGTTCTCTATCCGGCAACTGTTGAAAGGCATCAAAATCAAATGATAAAGACAGTTGTAAAACAATGGCTGTCAAAGGTCAGTATAACCCCACCATTTTCCAGACTCAAGGATGATATGGAAAGGATCCAAAAAGACCAAAAGGAAACACTGGCTGTCCTTGCTTAAGGAGAGAACCTATAAAGATTCAAATTCCTTTCCATTTATCCTCCCTGATGACAAAATCCTGGAGCTGAGTTATCAGTCTCTCAGTCTTTAAAGGGAGCCTAAAGTAGACTTTTGGGTGTTATCTGCCCAGCTTTCCTGAGAACAAGATCAAAGGAAAGTTAGCTGTACTGAAATCTCAGTATTTAGAGGTGTCTAGATAAAATAGCCCAGCGGAAGAAACAAAAATATACAATTTCCATAAGAGTGTGAAACCTCTTTGTCTGAATTCATATTAACACATATGTACCCATGTGTACCCTGACATGCTTCATTCTCAGATAGCTAATGCTTAAATAAAAATTGCTGAGCTTTACATTAATTATCATTTGCAAAGTATAGCAATCATAAATAACCTAATTCTAATGCTTCATTACCATGCCTACCAATTAGATTCTACCTCTGGCTTTTCAACCCAAAGATTGCCCAGGAAATGCTCCTGATTCTATCTTTCAAGGCTCACCCTGAATATATACCTCAGCTTTACTATATCTCCATGGCAATGGCTATGGTTCAGGTTAAAGAGGCATATGACTACTACAAATTGGTCTATGGACTTTAGAGGGAAAAGTACAATTCTAAAAATGTAATGATGCTTAATAATGAGCATTTATTAAGAACCTGCTGTGTGCCAGGCATTGTGTTAAGTGCTGAGATACAAAAAACAAAAAACAAACAAAAAAAGAGGCAAAAGACATTCTCTGCCCTCAAGGAGGTCACAATCTAATGGGAGAAAAAACATGCAAACAACAATGAACAATAACCTATATACAGAACAAATTGGAGTTAATTCACAGAGGGAAGGCATTAGCTTTAAGGAGAATAATGGAAAGGAAAAGCTTAAGGATAATAGTTGTACTTCTATAGTACATATATATGCATATATATTATATATATGTATATATATATATAGTACTTTAAGCTTTATGAAGAGCTTTATATATTTGATCTTAACAGCAACCCTAAAAGATTGGCATTGTTATTATCCCCATTTTACAGATGAGGAAACAGAAATACAAAAAATTCAAGTATCTGGCCAAAGCCATAAGGCTATTATTTGAGTGGAAATTCAGGCTTTCTCTACAATGGATCATCCATCTTCCTGATCTTTGGTAAAAGGCAGGATTTTATCTGAGACTTGAGGAAATCAGGGAGGTCAAGAGACAAAGAAAGGGCTTTCCAGATGTAAGGAACAACCAGTGAAAAAGTCCATGAGCAATGAGATAGTAGACAAGGAAGGAGAGAAATGGATTAACTAAGATAGAAAGTAATCAAGGATATCATAAAGACAGATTAACAGACTGAGACAGGAGAGAATAGGCTAGGACAAGAGAGATGCAGAAAGAGAAGAGACAGAGACAGAGAGATACAGAGATATAGAAAGAGAGAGAGAGATTTTTTATCTGTAGCATTTCCCATCCTCATCTCTCTATTTTTTGTTAAATTAAGAGAAAGTTATGTTTTCTCCCTCCTATTTCCTTTTCCTAAAGGAAAAAAAAATCTTGTATCAAATATGTACAGTCAAGCAAAGCACATCTTTTCAATGTTAGATGAGAATCATTTCAAGTACTTTTATATGAAGTCACTGTGTTATTAGATTTATTTTGCTATTTTACTTTGTTAAAAGAGATCTCTTACAAAGGGGAATGATATGTCAAGATTTATAATTTTAAAAACAATAACCTATCAATGAAACATTTTTTAAAACCCCTTTGATTGGCCTTCAATGAATAAGGGCATTTGTGAGGTCAAATCCAATGATCCAGGAGTCATCTTGTCCCAAACTCCTTTTAGAAGAACTCTACTCCCCTAACTGCCAACCTGTACATTTGCTTAACTTACAAGCACCTTTGACCTGAAATTGTGCGTGAAAGAATATTTTTCAACTATCATTAATATTCAATTTAATGCTTAGCATCCTTTAATTAAAATAAGTACTTTCTAAGTTTCCACAAAATTAGAATCTTGTATGTTACTGATTGTCTGGTTTTAGGAAACTGAGGCACAAGTTTTCTTGCTCATCCCATGCTCGTGTTGTTAAGTCTGTGAAGTAAGTATCAAGTATCACTAGATCTTCCAATCTCCCCTTCACAATCCACAATTGGCCTTTCTCAATTTCTATTATAAGTAGATAGCTTGAATTTCATACTGTGTAAATAAAGAGCTAAGTAGAGAATATAAAAGTCTATTATATTTTAGAGGAATGCAAAATATTAGACCTAAAGGCATTAACACAGAAAGTTTTACATTCCATTATTCTTATCTAATGCTTTATTTCTTGTTTCTTATGCCTTTTTGACATGCTATTAATCCTAAATCAAGATTGTTAAAAATGTTTCCTTTAAAAACTATAAAAGTACTTGAGGAGAAATTCATGCTTTTTTAGAACCAACTTTAGAATGAAGTTTTATCATCATCATTATTATTATAATTATCTTTGCTGTGTAAAGTCCTACCCAAATACAATTTAAGAAACCAGAATTTCATGAACTTTGTGACACAGCTTTCAATACCCACATCCAGTGAGAGACATGATATGGAGTCAGTCAGTCAACAATTTAGTCTGTCAATAACATTTATCAAATGTCTACTCAGTGCAAAGCTCTGAACTACAGGGTGGGAAGATAGAAAAGGAAAGAATACTGCATGTCCTCTCCATGTGAGTGGTAGAAAAGGGCAAACACAAATTGGATCTTTTATCTCTAACAAATACATATACTGAGCAGTGCAGATTCCTATCAGGTAAAATGAAATCAGAGATTGATTAGTTGGGGTAATTCATCACAGAAAAATAAGAGAAAGACAAGTTTAATTTCTTGAAAGGCAGCATGCCATAATAAGTAGAGAAAAGCTCTCAAAATGATGGGGCTTGGGGTACTGATCTCACCTCTGATTCATGCCAGTTTTGTGACCCTGGACAACTCATTTACCTTCTCAATGCTCTAGGCTAGAAATGTCAAACACAAAGCCAACAAGCATATACATCCCACAACCAAAATGTGGCCAGAACCAGATTAAAATATAATTAGGAAATATTTAACAAAATAAATAAAAATACAACAAGGCATAGGTAATGTTTTATTTTAAAATGAAGTTAACATGTGCTTTATAGGAATCTTTAAGTGTGGGTTAGGGACTCTTGTTTCTATTTGAATTTGACATCACTGTTCTAGGCAATTCTCTAAATAATGCCATTAAAATATAAAACATTTGGGGCAGCTAGTTGGCACAGTGGATAGAGCACAGGAGTTCAAATCTGTCCTCAGACATTTATTGGCTATGTGATTCTGGGCAAGTCATTTAACTCTGATTGCTGTGTGCGGTCTGTGTGTCTGTGTGTCTGTATCCACTATGTACAAGGCTACTAGTAGCATAGGAGGAAAGGCAAAGATGAATAAGAGGATTTTGAGTTGCTAACAGTCTAGCTGGGGATAAAAGATAAGTATATGGATAACTCCAATATGCTAAAATGTGATAAATAGCATCAAAAAGAAACAAACTATATACTATAAGAAATGCTATAAGAGATTTCTCCTAGTTGAGGAAATAGGATGCTCCATAGTATAGGTGGTGTCTGAGCTCCAGGTGGCACTAAGAAATGGGTATGAGATAAATGGACTGACACAGGAGGAATCCACTTCAGGTGTCAGGGATAGATGAGCAAATAAATGCATAGAAGAAGGAAAAAGCAGGACAAGTTTGCCTTTTGGGGGGAACTTTGGAGAATCATTGAAAGATTGCAATCTGGAAATACAGCATGATATAGTAGAAAGTACTTCTACTAGCAGTGGATCTTTGGACTGAAGGCAAAATGATATAGTAGAAAGAGCTCTGGAGTCAGAAAAACTGAATTTAAGTCTTGTCTCTACTCTTTTGCATTATTTTTTTTAATTCTAGGACGTGGTCAATTTTTTGTAAAAGTGCTACACATATGAGAAATGCCTATAATGCTTCTTTCCATTGAGTAAAAACCAACTTCAATTTTGCCTCTTCTTCACTGCTAAATTTCCTGGAAAAAATTTCTATATCTTATGTTATATTTCTATATTACCTGCTTTCCTAGTAGTCAAGCTTTCACTCTGCTGAAACTATTCTCTAAAAATACTGAAGACTTCCTATTAAATCTCCAAATACTGTATGGCCTTTTTTCTAGTTTTCATCTATCTCAACTTCTTATGGTATTTGACATTATTGGTCACCTCTTCTTCTGTAAATTCCCTTTGTAGAGAGATTAAAAATTAATATTACCTCTGATTCTACTATATTGATTTTTCAATGTAATTGATTTTATACTATATTGATTTTTACAATTGTTAGCATCCTGAACTCATCTGACTCAGAAATGTCTAAATAAGTTTAAACGCATGGTTGAAAAAGAAGGCTATTATCACTCATACAGGTAGCCCCTTGAACATTTTTTATTGTCTGTAGGTCTCAATCCGCTTAACTTGACATATCTACTTGTCTTTAAACCCCAACCAGCTTAACCTGGTGCAAACCCTTCAAAGACAAGTTCTTACCTATCCTTGTGCAATTAGGGGCAATTCGATCTCCCCAAGAGAACTACTCAACTGGAGATCCTGATTTTCTGGCCAAGATTACAAGAGGCAGATGAGGCTCATTTTTAAAAAATCACTCCTTAATTGTCAGAGAGGGATGTGATATGACACTCCTAAATGCCAATCCACTTTCCCTGGTGTAGTCAATTGTAAAGTTCCCCAATTATCCAGATTCCTTCTCTTCTTCTGTGTATCAATAAAAAGATATCCTTCCCCTTCTCCTGGGGATCACTGACCTTGCTGAGGTGGTCAGTCTGACTCACTTTATTAACAGTAATACTTGCAACTGTTAATAAAATGATCTTACTCAGTTTACCTTTATTTCATTATACTCACTACACTTTCTCACTCAACTTTAGATACCCAGCACTCTCCTTGTTATTTTTCCTGTCTCCTTTGCTCCTCATCCTCTTCCTGATTCATTAATTTGGCTGTTCCCTGAGTACTGTGAGCAATAAACAAATGGCATCAGTGTCTATGGGTTCCAAAGAGCCAAGCAGATACCCACCTACAGCAGGATGTCTGGCACAAAAGGACTCTTTTTTTCCTATATAACACGTATGAGTGCAAGATCTTTCTCATCCGAGATATGTCAGATCACAGACAGGAAAAGCACTTTTCCCATCCAGTGCTTACCCATGAAAAATTTTATCAATTTTCCTGGTTTTTTCCAATTCTCCTGTTTTTCTTACCCTCCCTTTTTTATGTAAACCCTAGTCTCATTCTACTGGGGTGTTCCTCTCCTTAGAGAGGGCTCACTTAAGAGTATTAACCTCATTAACCAACTTTACTTGATTTGGGGATGGTCTGAGCCAGAATTCTTTCAGAGACAAAATCACAACATTCCTGAATCCCACAAGTATATGCAACATATTTGTATTTGTATTAAGGAAGTCTATAGCACAGCACCTGCTCCCAAAGAACTTACAATCTAATAGGGAAGACAATATGCAAATAAATATATACAATGCAAGTTATATATCAGACAAATAGGAAATAATTAACAAAGAGAAAGCACTAGAATTAAGAGGGGTTGGGAAAGGTTTTTAGTTAAAGATGAGATTTTATTTGAGACTTAAAGGAAGCCAGAGAAGCCAAGAGGTAGAGGTGAGAAGGAAGAATATTCCAAGCATGGTGTAGAGCCGGAGAAAAATGTCCAGAAAATGTCCAGTTGGAGTGAATTGTTCAAGCAGGATTGAAAAGTATTTGTTGGTAAAATGTAAGATGGCTGGAAAGGTGTGTATATTGGTTGAGGTGGGGTGGGGAGAGTGGGGGGGAAAGGCTAGGTTATGCAGGGCTCGAATACCAAATAGATTTTCCATTTGATCCTGGAAATGATAGGGAGCCACTGAAGTTTATTGATTGTCAGTTTCAGTTCAGGAAAATCACTTTGGTGGCTGAACACAGAATGGATGGGAACAGGGATAGATTTAAGGCTGGCAAACTCACCAATTATTGCAATAGTCCAGGAATGAGGTAACGAGGGCTTACACCAGAGTGATAATAATATGAGAGGAGAGAAAGAGCCATATTCAAGAGATGCTGCAAAGATAAAGATAACAGGTCAATCTGGCAACAGATTGTATGGGGGAGAGAGCTGCACTGAGAGATAGTGAGGAACAGATCCCTAGATGGGAGTATGGTGTTGCCTTCTATAATAATAGAGAAATTGGAGATGGGAGAGGTAGGGGAAAAGATAATGAGTTCAGTTTTAGTTATGCTGGGTTTAAGATATCTATTGGAAATCCAATTTAATGTCTAATTTATTAGTAATTGGAGATGGTGGAAGTCAGCAGAGAGGTTAGATAAGGATGGTATAATTGAGAGTCATTAGTATAAATGGTAATTGAATCCATGGGGAGACTATATCTGGCACATAGTAAGCATTTATTAAGTGTTTATCATTTGATTGTTGATGAGATTATCACGTAAAACAGTGTAGAGAGAAAAGAGAAAGTCTCCAGGATAGAATCCAATGACATATCCAGAATGACAAGACCTGGATGAGGATCCAAAAAAGGAGACTGAAGCACGAGCAGTATCCCAAAAACCTACAAGGAAGAAAGTATCAAGGAGAAGGTGATCAATAGTGTCAAAAGCTGCAGGAAAATCAAGGAGAATTACTAAGAAAAGGCCAATGGATTAGGCAATAAAGAGATTCTATATAACTGGTAGTGAGAAGAGAGAAAGTGAAGACCGTATCTTAGATAACCTTTTAAAGGAATTCAGTCACAAGATCAGGAATATTTGTGTATGCATATATTATATATGACTATAATTAGTGGGGAAGGAGGACTCAAGTGAGAACTTTTTTAAGGATGGGGGAGATATGAGCATATTTGCAACAGTAGAGAAGGAATCAGTAGACAGAGAGAGATTAAAAGGTAAGTTATAGATTGAAGAAGACAGGGATTAATTTGTTGGAGGAAATGAGATGGAATGGAAACACTTGTGCAGGTGGAGCAATGGGCCTTGATAATCAGTAAAACTACTTCTTCCTTAGTCTTCCCTCCTTCACAGGGATGAAGGAAGAAACAGTGGCAGAAGATATCTGCATTCAGATGTGAGATGAAGAGGGGAGAAAACAAATTTTATAGTGAATGGCCTCAATTTTTTCTATAAGCTGTGAAGAAGACCGTTAATTGAGAAGAAGGGGGAAGGAAGCCATAGAGATGAAAAGATTTGGAAGATCCATTGTGGGAAATAGTTAGGGAGCTGACATGGGAAGAGTAGAATGATACCATAGTGGTAATGAAGGTCAGTCCAGTTCAGGTTGTGTAACAAATTTATAGTGGACCCGGTCAAAATAGTTGTGTGATTTTTCTCTATTTATGTTCAGTAAATGAAGAAAGCAGTTGGTGAGAGTAATCCAAGACTGAGTCTTGGGGTGGTACAGTCAGAAGTATAATAAGAGGGCTAAGGATTCCAGAGAGGAGGGCAAGATATAGTGGAATTGGTTTAACAAGGAGTCAAGACTTAAAAGAAAAGAAAATGTGGATGGGAGATAACCTAAAAGAAAACTAAGGACTGAGAGATTAGATACTGAAAATATGGATAAAGAATAGGGTTTGGAAAGGGAAGACAAAAGAAGATATGGAAAGTTAACAGTCTGTAAATGGTAACATCTTTCAGGAACTCTCTAAATGGATGTGGATGATATTTTGCTGACATAAAATCATATTTTAAAAAGAAGATTATTTCCCTTTTATTCTTTGGCAATTTGTTCCAAATTAGTGTTCTTCTTGATTAGATTGATGGCTCACTAGAGTTGTCTTCTGATTCCTCATCCTGATATGGAGGTGGGCTAGGTTCTTGAAAGGTATTCCAGCCTAATTAAAACTATGTTAGGTCCTATAAAACTGAACATATTTCAGGTATGGACCCCATAATTGAGACACCTGTCAAGCTAAGTTTGGAGACACATCACCAAGTTAGCTTTGAGCTCTGAAAGCCATAGCAGCTCTGAAAGCCAATCAAATATCATATAAGGATATAAATTTGCATCTTGGAAGAGGAGTGAGGAATGGAAGGACTTTACTGAAGAAATAGTATTTAAATTTGTCTTTAAAGGACGGGTACCAACAGGTAAAGATGACATCAAAGGAGGTCATTCTAGGCAAAAGAAATGACCTGAGCCATGAGAATCCTATTCCATTCTCACATTAAGCAAGCTAAAAATGTACAACACTCAGAGGAGGGTGCAAAGAGGGACACATTTTAATATCTTTTTTATAAAATAATGTATTTTAACACAGACTTCCAGTGTCAATGGCGTGTATGCATTTATGTAGCAGAAATAGCACTGAAATTGTAAGTTAGAAAATATAGTTTCAAACACTATTCATGCTACCATAATTTACAAAATAATTTTGTCTACCTGTCTCAGCCAAAGTTACCCCATCTACTACATGAGAATATAATATATTGCCCCATTAAGAAACTTTTCATGTGATTTAGTTAGTGATAAAAGGAGGCAGTAACCACTGAAGTTGGGACAGACCTGAGTTTGAATTCAACCTCAAGGACTTAATAGCTGGATAACCTCAACCAAATCACTTACCACTTTTATGTGTCTCAGTTTCTTTCTCTGAAAAAATGGAGATAATAATTTCACCTACCTCCAAGAGGTAATAAAAGGATAAAATAAGATAACATGTGTAAATCCTTTTGCAAACCTCAAACTGTTATAAAAATTCAAGCTGTATTTATTATTATTTTTTGTATAAAGAAAAGTAAATCAACTGTCAAAAGATGTAAAATATTGCTGTAATAGTAAACATTTTTGTCCCCCCAAAAGAAAAGGAAAACAACATTGCTTTAATTTTTAAAAACCTGATTATCAATTCATTTATAAAATTCCTTTCAGATATAATTAAGTAGTTTAGGACAGAAAATTAGCCATAGCATAAATATATAGACTCCAATGATCTTCTGAACATTGCAGAATGATGTCTCATTCCATTGTGAACAGTTTGATGTTTTAAAGAGAAAGAATTTTTATTTATTAACATAAAGGTATGCAAATGGAAATAATTTTGAAGACAAAAAAATGAAATGCTGACAACCTAAAAAACATTCATTTACAAGGGGATTATGGTACCTCAGTTCATTTGCATATAACTGTTTTATACCTAAGGATAGTAAAGTTAAAAAAAGAGAGAAATCACAGAGTGATTGGAGATTGAAATATGACTTTAAAACAACTATTGATTTCATAAGGGAAATTTGGGGACTTGTTACTCTTTAAGTGAAAGATGAGTCATTACTGGTCCAACCATTCTGTAGAACTATGTTTAAAGGGCAATTAAACTGTGCATACCCTTTGACCCAGCAATACCAATGCTAGGTCTATAATCCAAAGAGATCAAAGGAAACAGTGAAGGAACTATGAGTACAAAAGTATTTATAACAACTCTTTTACTGGTGGTAAAGTACTGGAAATTAAGGGGATGTCCTCAATTGGGGAATGGTTGAACGAAGTGTGGTTGGTATCTGAATGTGATGAAATGTTATTGTGCTATAAAAGTGGCCAGCAGGATAGCTTCAGAAAATCCTAGGAAGATTTGCCCAAAATAACGAAAAGTGAAATGAGCAGAACCAGGAGAGCATTGTATACAGTAAGAGCAATATTGTAATGATGATCAACTAAAAGAGTTGGCTATTTTAGCTATGATCCCAGACAATTCCAAAGGACTCATGATGAAAAATGCCACCCACCTCCAGAGAGGAAGTTGATTAAATAGGAATCCATACTGAAGTACTTTTTGCTTTTTCTTGCTTTTCTTTTTGCAATAGGTTAATATGGAAATATGTTTTGCATAATTTCACATGTATAATTGATATATTACTTGCCTTTTTTAATGGGTGAGGAGAAAATTCCAAACTCAAAATAATAAAAAGTGTTACTTCCTGGCTGTGTGACCCTGAGCAAGTCACTTAACCCTAATTGCCTGAGCAAAAAAAAAAGTATCAAAAATAAGTAAATAATAAATTTACCTTTAGAATTTAAAGATGAGTCACTGTAAGTCAGGAAGCTGACATGTTATTGAAAGAGTAAGAACCTCAGAGTGAAATCTGCCATAAAATTAACTCTGGGAGCTAAAAGTCAGGTAACTAAAGGCTTCTGCTAAGTGAACTCTGAATGTTGGGCAAAAGATGCTATTCCGTTGGCCAAAATTTCATTCTTAGCTGTTGTCCCTCAGTGCCACCTGGAATTGGATAGAGGGGAAGCTTCTCAAAACTTCCTCTTGCTGCTTCCTGCTATCTTTGCTTTCAGAAGGAAAAGATATTTTATTTCATCAACCAACCAACCAACTTAATATTATAATGAGCTAGATTTGTGGATCTTGCTTAAAGAGTCATCCTGAGCTGTTCTAATTAGGTATCAACCCCATTTCAGTCAGTCAATAACAGATTGCTCTGGTCCAAATATAGTCAGTTTGATAAGGAAAATAGCAGTTCTCTTGACTTCAAGAAAGTTTTCTTTACCCAGTTTAAATAGTGATTGTAAAAAAAATTATAAAAGAACTTGTAAGTTCTTATATTTTAGTAGAGAAGAGAATTTTCCTAATTATAGTGCATGCGCCCTAAATGGACCAATGACATTAAATGACCCTGTTGCTTGCCTCATCTGTCAAAGGAGCTGAAGAAATAAATGGCAAACCACTTCAGTATCTTTGCCCAGAAAACTCCATTTGGGATCTCAGAATCAGACAGAACTGAAATGACTAAACAACAACAACAAGGTTCCTTCTAATGATAAATCTTTGATCTTGTTATGCTAAGTCACAGTAAAATATTCATTTCAGTCAGGGCCATCTCCTGAACTATATCTTGGAACTGGACCCACATGGCTCCAGAGAAGGTGAGGCTGGTGACTTTGGTTAGCCCTCTCTTACTTCAGTCTAATTAGCTTGCATGCCATGGCATCACCTCCCTGATGTCACAGTCCTCTTCGAGAAGAAAATACAAAAAAAGGAGAAGGAAGAAGAGAAACAGGAGGAGGAAGACGAGAAGGAGGAGAGGGAAGAGAGGGAAATGAAGGAGATGGAAGAGAAGGTGAAACAGGAGAAGGAGGAGGAGAAGAAGAAGGAAGAAGGAGGAAGAGGAGGAAGAAGAAGAAAGAAGGAGGATGAAGAAGAAAAAGGAAAAAGGAGGAGGAGGATGAAGGAAGATGAGGAGGAGGAAGAAGAATAAAGAAGAAGAAGGCGGAAGAGGAGGATGAAGAAGAAGGAAGGAGGAGGAGGAAGAAAAAGAAAGAAGGAAGAAGAAGGAGGAGGAAGAAGAAGGAGGAGGAAGAGGAGGAGTATAAGGAAGAGGACGAAGAGGAGAAAGAAGAGATAATGATGAATAATAATGTGGACAATAATCCTATAAATTTTATGATTTCCAAGTCCACGGGACCCAGTATTCAAATCCTGCCCAAGCCCCACAAATATCTGATCCAGTTCTATATTTCATTTTATGCTGGATAAATAAATTTTTATAAGCCATACCATTGTAATACTCTGGGAGAATGTGATGTTTAAAGGGATTTGTAAAGTGAAACACTGCTTTTAAATGCAATAACTACCCTGTAATTTATCAGCTTCGTAAATTCAGATTTCAAAGCAACAGGGTCATTTTAACTTTGCTTAAAGCGACTGGACTGGCCCTATATCTTAAGTATAGCAACTGGGCTAACCTATCAAAGAGACTGCAGACATGCAGTATATGACAACAGCATTATCACCAAATGTAAAGAATCCAACACAAATCTAGATGAAAGATTTAAAGAACCCTCCAAGTCATAAATAACTTCCTTTAAAAGCTGTCAGTTGTCTTCCAGGCTTATGTATTCTCACACTACAAATCATCAAGTTGTTTGGAGTCTGACAAAACTAATGTTTTAGAATCCAGTTTCCCGTGGATTTAGTTCCCATTAAAGATCCCATTAAGAACTTTCATATGATCATCTGCTTTACTCAGTTATTTACATCAGAAATGACTGATGGGAAATGGGTCAGGATCACATCCTATTTTGATATTCTCTTTATGTTTTAGAGTTCTTCTTGCTGTTATTTCACTTCTAGGTTTTTTTTTTTTTCAATTTTTTTGTCTTTTTCCATTTCTTTTTATCCTGAAAAGAAAATTTGGCACAGTCTATCAAAAGTCATTTTGGCAATGATTAATAAAGAAGCAAATATCATCTCAGAGTCAAATAGACAGTTATGGAGGGGAAGAACTGGAGAGCAAGAGATAATGTTGGATGCTGGATATACATGGAGTCAGCATCTATGAATCAAGCATGATATCAGACATTTGACCTTCTCTTTAAGAAAGCCAAGGGAGATTTCAAAGGATTTATGGTAAAATGATTAATTTTTCTCACTCTTAAGCATTTGACAACTCCTTTAACTAGATCTGGTTCTTCTTATGAGTCTATTCAACGTTATTTGCATGAGTACATTGGGCACTATACATGAATTAAACAATGGACAAGGAATTTAATCTCAAATGTGAGAAGTTTGGACCAAATCTTTGCAAAAGTTCCTGCCACCTACATAATTTGATGATTCTATATCAATTTTATAGTTCACATTTTGTGGCCGTGGATAATTCAAATGATCTCAATTTCATTTGTAAAATGAAGAAATTGGACTAAATGGTCCTTCAGCTATGAATTTATGATATAGGATTATGTAAAAAATTCTACCTAAGGAATGAATGAATGAAAAGCATTTTAAGTGCTTAGCATGTAGCACCATAATAAGTTTTGAGTAGAAAAATATAAAAATAAAACAGCCACTATTCTCAATGAGTATGTTCTAATAGGAGAAGATAACACATATAAGGAAGTGGTTTGAAATTAGATAATCATCATTAAGAATACTCCCTCCCCACTGGCAACCTGGACTCCATCTCTAAATCTTTCAGCTCTCATAAGTCAGATTTTGCATGTTTTTGATGGAGCACATACTCCCATGTTACTTTTGCCTACCCCAGACTCTGTCCCCAATTCTATATTCCTTTGTATCTTGTCTGTCTCCATTAGAGTATAAACTGGCTTAAATTTTTTGTGTCTCTAACACTTAATACAAACTTGATATATAGTAAACCCTTAATAAGTGTTTTAAGTCTCATCTTCTGGAGTTAAGATGACTTAGTTTCTCAATCATAATACCATCAAGTCATTTAGGACAGGAAGTCAAAGTAATTAACCCAATGGATGACAGTTTATTGCATCCTTTCCATGACACGTCTTTCACATTTTCGGAAGCTGCCATCAGATCCCTCAAATACTGCCTTTAAGAACATATTTTTGCGTGTCATTTGTGTCCAGATGCCTTTTTTTCTCACCCATATTCATGTGCTGTCATTTATGTAGGAAACTGGCCCTGGGCATGCATGTGTACTTTTAAACTGTGTTTCCCTTGCCAGGTGGTTTCTCCCACCTCTGCTAATTAGTCCCATTCCTTCTTTGAGGCATGCATGAACTATGGGTTAAGCCAAATGAAAACAATGGGCTAAGTGATGTCAGTCGGTGAAACTGTTTATTACTTTCCATATTATATCATGTGGTGGAAAGGATTACCTTGCACTTAGAGGTAATCCACTCAGATACTCATTAAACTCAGGCAAGACACATCAAAGCTTGCACTTGTGTAATTAACCTTGCTCCAAAATAAGGAAGAGCATCCTTTTCTTGGAATGGTGCCCTGAAAATGCCAAACCAACACCTTAACTTAGTGACTACTAGCATTTCTGTGACTCTAAAACAAAAAAAAAAGTTTACTGCAATTAAATACATTCTATCACAAGTATCCTTATCTAAGTAAGACATATGCTGAGCTTTAGAATCACAAAATTAATTATTTTACATAAATTAACATTCTGTTTTTTAAATCATCCTATCAGTGTTGGGGAGATCAAGAGAAGGCCCTTCTTGTATTTTTTGGGAGTTCCAAGACTTCAACATGGCAAGTCTACACATTAGTGTTTACTGAAGTGCAAGAAACAGTGGCTCTAGCTGTTGGCACTTACTAATGTAATCAGTTACCCTATGCCAGCTTACAGGGCAGTTTGCCTTTTTTCCATCAGGAATCCATAAGGAGAGATCAGAAGGGCCCTTTTGCTGCCAATCACAAAGCAGAAATGTTAAAGATGACTTTAACCACCACTCAACTTTTGTTGAGTATTTATAGCTCATCCTTCTACCAGAGAGCATCCAAAAAAAAATAGGAAGTATTAGTACTTGTTACTTCTGTATGTATTGGGGAGAGTAGGGGAACAAGAGAGAGCAGCCCCCAAACATAAAAATCATCCATTTCCTTATGAATTCCCCAAAGGTTAAAAGCTTCAATCTTTACCATATGCAAAGCATAATGTTCTTAAAGATTAAGTACCACCCTTGGGATAAGAACATGAGAAAAGGCCAAGCCTTGAAAATGAAATCTTTTCTCCTTCCTGGGAAGGAAGAAATAGTACACTCTCTAAGTCACTCCATAATCTATTACTTTTTTTCTCCCTGAAAATAAGAAAAGTTTTTCATCAGAATGATAAAAGAGAGTCAGAACATCTTTTCATTATTCCTCTCTCCCAGGGCAAGCCGATGAAATGTAGACCCATGATTTTAGCTAAGAAATTACACACACACACATACACCTAAAACAAAACCACAAAAGTTCTCCCCTCATAAAAATGGGGGGGGGGAGGAAGAGTGTCAAGGAGGATATGGCTTGGAAATCCCAAGCCTGGGGTTGAGGGCACATTCTTCACATTTGTAGCATTCCAGACCCAGTCAGGAGGAGCCCAATAATGACAGAGAAAAGAAAACTGACCCTAGACAATATAAACAGCAATTATCAAAACCACTGCCAAGTTTATATCCCATGAAGACACATTTCCTTACTGTCATTAAGTGGCAGTAATGATAAGGGAGTCCATGCCAGCTTCAGAAAGGACCATGAGCAAGTTCTGTCCTGAGGCTGTTATCACTGGTGGAATGGAACTGGAAAGCTAGAAATGCTAAGGGTCTGAGGTCATGGACCAATCAAGAGAAGCCGGGTTCACCGGCTCCTAATTCCAGTTGCTTACTGGTACTTTCACAGACTTATTAGTTTTCATTTTTTACAAATCACAGTAATTCAGCATAGTATGTGAAAATGAAAATGGTGTAGGGCATGAGAAATTTAGATGGAGTTCCTATTTAAAAAAAAATAGATTGGATCCACGTGGTTTCCTTTTGACTTGTAGTTGCTGTGATTATTAAGGTAAGTCCCTGAGTCTATGAATTATGCCTCTGTAACTTACTAGGTCTCCAAATAAATAAGTCACTTAAACCTCTCAGTGCCTTCAGGTAACTTTCAAATCAGTTGGTTGATAAGAATTTTTTTTAATGAGGCATTTGGGGCTAAGTGACTTGCCTAGGATCACACAGCTATTAAGTGTTAAGTGTCTGAGGCTGGCCTTGAACTCAGATCCTCCTGACTCCAGGACCAATGCTCCATCCACTGTGTCATCTGGTTTCCCACAAGAATTTTTAAAGCATTGATGTACCTAGATATGGCACTCTTAAGTCTAGTGTCTCGCCTTTTTGTATTACTACTCATTTATCCTTGTTTGAACATAGTTGTTTGTGTGTTGTCTCCCCTGTTAGATTGTGAATTCCTCAAAGGACAGGAATGATCTTTTTTCCTTTTTTTATATCTCCAGTGCTTAGCACAGTGCTTGGCACATAGTAGGCTCTTAATAAATGTTTATTGACTGATTGCTGGGGATGTAAAGAAAGGCAAAACATGCTCCATGCCTTTAAAGGGCTCACATTCTAATGATGGAAACACTAAAATTTAGTGGAATTTTAAGATTACAAGTTACAGACAAGTTTGTTGTTACCAGTGGAGTTGAAAGAACTCTAGGAATTTTCCATAAGTTACAGATCCATTATCCCCCCCCAAAAAAAAAAGAAAGGGGAGGAGAATGGAGGGGGAGAAAAGAGGAGAGAGAAAGGGAAGGAGAAAAGAGGGGAGGGGAAGAGGAAGGAGGGAAAAAAGGAGGTGAAAGGGAAGGGAGAGGAAAGGGAATAGGAGAGGAGAGGAAAAAAAAAAGAAATCCTATGATCAGGTATGGATGTATAATTTAGACAATGGCATCCCGTATTCATGGTCAAATCATTAAATTCCTCTTTATCTTGGTAACTTCTTTAGTTAACTAATATGACATTGACTTGTTATTTATTAGAATGTTTTTGAGATGAGTGAATGAAATGAGATGAGCAACTAAATTGCTCATAATACAACTAATAAATTATATGATCATTTTATTCTTTTCATCCAAAGAAACTTGGAGCAGTTTAGAAAGATTCTAACCTCCAGGTCCTTTTCACCTTGATCCATCATGAGTTTCTATGGTAAGTCTTAAGTCTGACATATTGATGTGACTCAAGCACTTCCAAAAAGCAGGATTACCTTTTCACTCTGTGTGTGTGTGTGTGTGTGTGTGTGTGTGTGTGTGTGTGTGCACGTGCATCCATGAGCAGGATGAAAAGGAAAAGAAAGGGCAAACCAATGGTTAGTCCACATGGCTAGATTCTGAGAAGTGTAAAAGGAAGATGAGAATGAGAGAGAAGATGCAAAGATCCAAAACTGAGGGTTCTCCTCTGAGCAAATGTTGCTCAAAATCTGTGGTCCCAAGGAAAGGGAAGCAAGTTTCAGGAATGGTGATGCTGTGTGCATTGCACTATCCCTCAGGCTGATGAGTGTGATTCTTTGCTGTTTCTACCAAGTACTCCTTATCAGGAGACAGCTCCCTACGTAATACCTGTCATGCAGGCTTAGCCAGGTGAGTCTTAGGTCATCTCAGAAGGACCAGCCAATTGGGGCTCGCTTAGATAATGACAAGGGTGAGTTCCAAGATGCTGGGCGATCTACCAAGAATGCAGCGCACTCACTCTCCCACTTGAAGCCCAGGGACGGATGGATGGTTTTTTTCAGCAAAGTAACCTTAGCTAATCATAACTACTGGGGAGGATAAAGACAATCTCAGTGAGGTCACTAGGAGCTAAAATGGGATTTTACAGATCAAAGGGCAATATTAAGAAAGGGATCAGAAAACATGGTATCAAATGACTCATTTGACCTCTTTCTGCTCTTTCTCATTCTGGGGACGGGGCTTATCTTTCTGGTTTCGAGAGAACTTATTTGGATATTTAATTGTTATCTTCAAATTATGGAACATTAATTTAGGGGAAGTGAACAAGAAGTGTGGGACTAAATTAATAATCTTTACGATGGAAAGAAAACCACTGTGGTGACAGACTTGTAAAGGCAGTGCAGGAAATTGTACTGAGCAATTAGGATAAGGGTGGCTGGAATGAATTGCCTTATAGTACAACCATCTTGGATACTACAACTTCCTTTTAAAGTTGGCTTTCCCTTCCCTCTCTCATTCTTGCCAGATAAATACACTTCCAGCTGTACTTGGGAGAAGCATTGGTGTCAAACAATGACTAGTTAGGAAATGCGCACCTGTCATAAACTCAGGACTCACTCAGGGGATGTATTGTATTCCATTTCTGGCTTTCCAAGAAAAGGTGTAATGAAAAAAGGGAATTAAATATCAACTACCAGATGTTTTCCAGCATCTCTATTAGATATTTTAAAAGTGAAACAATTGCTACATTGTACAGATGTGCAAATCACATAAACATAAGTATTCACTTTGTTGGGGAAAAGATCATTTAAAAGTGTCTTGAGAACCATTGATCTTGTTTTGGCTGTACTTCCTGAGAGCAAAGAGAAATCTCTTAGATTTTTAAATGAATCCTACATTTATAAAAACACAAAGAAGAGACATACATGTTTCCCAAAGATCCATTCTTTGGGGTGTGCAATTTCAGTCTGACTATGCTTTGTTACTTCAATTATAATTATCTTTAATTTCCCGATACTGAACACACATGCACATTTCCTGTCTCTGAAAGCTTTCTGGTGACAGGGGAAAAAAATTTTAAAAAAACCTCCCCATGATTCATATGCTGCATGTGAGAAAAATGTGCTCCAGTGAGATTTACAGGGGAGGCAGAAGAGACCATATCTTCCCACCATTCAGTCTGGAAGAAATCAGAGCTCCATCTGCTCATTTAACAACATATTAATGGAAACTATGTTCAAAATGTTTATGTTGCTATTTGAACTCTAGGTTAGGCTAGAGCACTGGGCATTCAGCCCAGTGCCCAATTGTCCTAACTCATCAGCTGTGTGGGTGGCCCAAAAGCTAGGGTGGAGCTTGGGGAGGGAGAGAAAATGGCATTAAGTCCCTGAGCTCTGGCTCCAACTACACCAATTATTCTACCAACAAATGCAACAAATATTGGCTTTGAAGGTCTGTGCTTAGTGTCTGTATGGATGAAATGGGCATCCCAAAGAAGGGCAAAAGGGGCTGAAAAGGGAGGGAAGGCAGAGAACCACAGGTTCAAATCAAACACTAGGTTGCTAAAACTTCCATGTTAATTTGTAGCCTGCATTAAAAATGAGCCAACTGAGATGACTAGGTCCCTAAGCCCTGGTAGGAAAACTGAAAATAGATAAATCTCCCTGATTCAGGACATGAGACCCTAATGAGTGGAATCACATTATTGGTAAAGTTAATGATGTGCGCAAGCAGTTCAGGATCTTGGAAGATGATGTAAGAGTGTTCCTCTGAGAGAATGTAAACATCATGAGGGCAGGAACTGTTTCATGATTGCCTCTTTCTCCATGGCTTAGCCCAGTGCCTGGCATTTAGAAGGTATTTAATAAATACTAATTGTGTGAATCATAGCATGTTGTACATGACCTGTAGTCAGAAAGATTGTTTATAATCCATCTCTGGCACTTACAACCTCTGTTACCATGGTTAAACCACTTGACCTCTGAAACTCGGTTTCCTCATATGTAAAATGTCTAAAATAATATCTGTGGTATTTATCCCAAGGCTGACGTGAAACAAATTAAGTCACATTTTTAAAATACTTTTAAAACTTTAAAGTTCTTGGCTCTTTTCAATAATGAGTTATTCAATTCCAATAGACTTGCAATGGAAAGTGCCATCCACATCCAAAGAGAGAACTATAAAGACTGAATTTGGATCAAAGGACAGTATTTTCACCATTTGTTTGCTTGTTTTTTTTTTCCTCTCTTGTTTTTTTTTCCCTTTTCATCTGATTTTTTTTTGCACAGTATGAGGAATATGGGAAGATATATGTATTTTTAATTTTATTAATACTTTTTATTTGCAAAACATATGTATGGGTAATTCCTCAACATCAACCCTTACAAAGCTTTCTGTTACAAATTTTCCCCCCTTCTCCCCACCCCTCCCCTAGATGGCAGGATATCCACTACATGTTAAATATGTTAGAATACTTAAGAAATCAGATATATGTATACTTATTTCCACACATCATTTTTTGTGCAGGAGAAATTGTATCTACAAGAAAGAATAATCCGATAAAGGAAATACAATGCAAGCAAACCTCAATAGAGAACATGAAAATGTTATGTTGTGATCCACATTTCACACCCCTCTCTCTGGGTGTATATGGCTCTCTTCACCGAACAATTGGAACTGCTTTGAAGCATTTCATTGTTGAAGAGAGCCATGTCCATCAGAATTGATCATCATATAATATTGTTGTTGCCGTGAATAATGATCTCCTGGTTCTGCTCATTTCACTCAGCATCAGTTCATGCAAGTCTCTCCAGGCCTCTCTGAAATCGTCCTGCTGGTCCTTTCTCACAGAGCAATAATATTCCATAACATTCATATACCATAATTTATTCAGCCATTCTCCAATTGATGGGCATCCATTCAGTTTCCAGTTTCTAGCCACTACAAAAAGGGCTGCCACAAACATTCTTGCATATGTGGGGCCCTTTCCTTCCTTTATGATTTCTTTGGGATATAAGCCCAATAGAAATGCTGCTGGGTCAAAGGGTATGCACGTTTTGATAACTTTTTGAGCATCGTTCCAAATTGCTCTCCAGAATGGTTGGATCCGTTCACAGTTCCACCAACAATGCATCAGTGTCTATGGGAATATATTTAGAAGAATTGTACATTTAACCTATATCAGATTGCTTGCTATCTTGAAGGGAGGAGAGAGAGAGAGAAATTGGAACAGAAGGTTTTTACAAAGGTGAATGCTGAAAACTATCTTTACATGTATTGGGAAAATATAACATATACTAAAAATAAATAAATAGCTTTAAAATGCTAGATAAATGTCAGTTATCAGTATTTCTGTTGCTATTAGAATGGAGCCACATGTATAGTGATCCTGGATTCTCTAGCTTCTTTGTAAGCTGCTTTTCTCTTCACCTCTTAGACTGAAGAGCTAAGATGTCATTATAGATTCATAGCTATAAGGAATTAGCAGGACAAAATTATGGAGGCCATCTCCCTCATCTTTCACATAAGAAATCTGTGCCTCAGAAAGGTTAAGTGACCTCTCTGCAGCTTTGACATTATTGATCTCCCTTTTTCTCCTTGATTCTCTCTTGTCTCCAGGCTTTTGATTCTACTTTCTTCTGCTTTTCTTCCTTTAGCTTTCTGACTGCTCTTTCTCAGTCTCCTTTGCTGGATCTTCTCTTTTACATGAGTGTCTCATAAGTCTGTTCTGGCTCTCATTTCCTCACTCTCCATATTCTTTTCCTTGGTGATCTAATCAGCTCCCAAAGATTTGGTTATCATCTCTATGCTGATGATGCTCAGATCTCTTTATCCAGTCCTAATTTTTCTGCTAATCTCCACTCTCACCTCTCCAAGTGACTGTCAGATATCTTGAATTGGATGTCCCACAGAAATCTTAAATTCAACAAGCCCAAAACTGAATTTATTATTTTTCCCCAAATACCCTCTTCTGTTCCAAACTTCTTTATCTGTCAATAGCTTTCCTTCCAGGTACTGAGGCCCATAGCCTAGGCATTGTCCTTGCCTCCTCACTATATTAAATCTGCTGCCAAGGACTTAAAATTTTATCTTTGCCAAATCTCACACCCATCCCCTTATCCTCTCTAATGCTTCCAGTAGCCTAGTGCAGGTCCTTATTTGCTATCTCCTAGAATATTGCAATACCCTTCTAGAGGATCAGCCTCCTTAAGTCTCTCTCCACTCCAGTCCATCCTCTATTCAGCTGTCAAAGTGATTTTCCTGAAGCACAAGTACAAACCTTAAACACCCATATGCTTCCTCCCTTCTTCCTTCTCTCTCTCTCTCTCTCTCTCTCTCTCTCTCTCTCTCTCTCTCTCT
>JAJPUD010000006.1:1156423-1328721 GCA_023553655.1 Myrmecobius fasciatus
GAAAGAAAGAAAGAAAGAAAGAAAGAAAGAAAGAAAGAAAGAAAGAAAGAAAGAAAGAAAGAAAGAAAGAAAGAAAGAAAGAAAGAAAGAAAGAAAGAAAGAAAGAAAGAAAAAGAAATCATGGTCAGCTCCAGCAGACCTGAATGTGACAATTTACAAAATGGCAACTGATACTTGGGGAAGAGGGGTATATTCTCTATTTTCCTAGAGTCATTCAATCTGATAAAATCTCTTTCTCTCTCTCTCTGTTTCTCTCTTTCTCTCTCTCTCTCTTTGTTTCTCTCTCTCTTTCTCCCTCTCTCTCTCTCTCTCTCTGTTTCTCTGTTTCTCTCTCTCTCTTTTTTTCTCTCTCTGTTTCTCTCTTTCTCCCTCTTTCTCTCTCTCTCTTTCTCCCTCCCTCTCTCTCTCTCTCCCTCCCTCCCTCCCCCCCCTCTCTCTTTCTCTCTCTCTCTCTCTCTGTCTCTCTTTCTTTCTCTGTCTCTCTTCCCCAACTATCTTCCATTTCTTTATTTTCTCTTCCCTTGTTCACTCTATCTTTCCCTTTTAGGTGAACATAATATGAAGCCAAAATGTATTTTTAAATCATCAATATAACACTCATTAGGAGTGAACTAGTTTTCAATTCCAGTCTAAACATTAAACACATCTAGCAAACTACCTTCATGCAGTAGTTACTCAATGAAGAAGTTTCTCAATGAATTGGAGAAATGTTTTTTTCTTAAAGCTTTTTGTTTTCAAAACATTTGCATGTATAATTTTTCAGCATTAACCCTAGCAAAACCTTGTGTTCCAATTTCCCCCCCTTCCCCCATCCCCTTCCCTAGAGCCAAGTAATCCAATATATGTTAAACATGGTAAAAATATATTTTAAATCCAATATATGCATACATATTTATATAATTATCTTGTTGCACAAGAAAAATCAGATCAAAAAGGTAACAAAATGAGAAAGAAAATAACAATAAAAAAAAGGGGAAATACCATGTTGTGATCAGTCCCCACAGTCCTCTCTTTGGATGCAGATGGCTCTTCTCATCACAGAAGTTTATTGAAATTGGCCTGAATCACCTCATTGTTGAAAAGAGTCACGTCTGTCAGAATTGATCATCATATAATTTTGTTGTTGCTGTGTACAATATTCTCTTGGTATTATTCACTTTACTTAGCATCTGTCCATGTGTCTCCAGGCCTCTCTAAAACATCCTGCTGATCATTTCTTATAGAACAATAATCCATAACATTCATATACCATAACTTATTCAGACATTGTCCAACTGATGGGCATCTACTCACTTTCCAGTTTATTGCCACTATGAAAAGGACTGCCACAAACATTTTTGCACATGTGGTCCCTTTCTCTGGAGGAGAAATTTTTAAGAAGAATATTTTATATTTTTCCTTTTTTTGATTGCCACATTTTAAGCTATTCTTTACTTATGTAACCCCCAAAATGTTTGCTTTCCCCTTTTTTTTGTTGAGACAATACAGCCAGAAGGTCATATGAATGATAGAAATGTCAATTTTTTGTTTCTCTAAGAGCAGTTTCATAATATATCACATTGTCAGTGAACCTACACAATTAAAATTGCCATTGTTATGTCTCATTGGTCAGGCCTTGCATATAATTCCTGTTCAGCCACCCATTTGAGTTCAAATTTAGCCACAATGCCAGGGCAAATTGTGAATGTTGTGGGGCAAATTGTGAATGCTGTGGGTATTAAGTATCATAAACACAGAGAAGTAAATTGTAAGATGTCTTTAGGTTTATAAAGATCTATGGGAGGGTTTGAGTTGGGGAGTGAAGAAACAGAATAGAAAAAAAAGAGAGAATGGGACAGGAGGAAGCTTTGGAAGGAAGAAGAAACATTGGGCAAAGTATGTCTTACATTAGCTTAGTTTGTTATAAAGGAGACTATTTGCCATATGATCCTAATCTACTAAAAAGCTCTTTCCCCCTGCAATATAAAGACAAATTTTCATTCTTTGTTCCTTGTTCATATTTTGTTCTTTGTTTAAAAGGAATGAAAACAACATATCCCATCTGGCATGGGTTCACTGTGCCAGCATTTTGTTTTTGGTACTAGAATTCACATTGCTATTTAATTAATTAAGGAATTCCCATAAATCACATCTGTTTGTGCAGTAATTAATTGGTTGTGAATCTTTCTCTTGTGAATGAGATGATTCCATCTATTATAATTTCATTTCCACTGGGAAAAATTCTATTTTTCATTTTGTCCAACCCACACATTGCTGTCAAAAGGGCTCTTTAAAATTCTCTTTTTTTTTTTTGGCTTCCTCCTGGACTTTTCCACATAACAGCAAAATATCTACCAAATACAAACTAAATATTGAGATAGAAACCATCAGGTGAGAGAATGGGGTAAATCCTAATTTTTAGTGTATTCTCTCCCTAGGGAAAGGCACTAAGCTGAGGAACCAGATGTAAAACATGCAAGTATGTGAGTCTGCCATAATTTGGGATATTCATAGTTAGAGATATAACCTTTAGAGAAACTATATTTTAGAGTAAGACAAAGGAGCTTTCTGGTTAACCAAAATATATATCCCAAGGGAATGGGGCCAGACCTTTGGCTTGGTCCCCAGATTGTAATCTCAGACAGAGAATAAGAATGTCTCTTCCTCATGGTTTCTGGATGGTTTTTCATTCTCTCTGTCTGCCTGTCTCTCTCTCTCTCTCTCTCTCTCTCTCTCTCTCTCTCTCTCTCTCTCTCTCTCTCTGTTTCTCTTTCTCTGTCTGTCTGTCTGTCTGTCTCTGTCTCTCTCTCTCTCTGACTTTCTCTGTCTCTCTGTCTTTGTGTCTGTCTCTGTCTTTCTCTGTGTCTCTCTCTGTCTCTGTCTCTGTCTGTCTGTCTCTCTGTCTTTATCTCTCTGTCTCCCTCTGTTTCTGTCTCTCTCTGTGTGTATCTATCTCTCTGTCCTTTGTCTCTGTCTCTCTGTGTCTCTCTGTTTTTGTCTCTCTCTGTCTCTGTTTCTCTGTCTGTCTCTATCTCTGTCTCTGTTTCTGTCTCTGTGTGTCTCTCTCTGTTTCTCCATGTCTCTGTGTCTCTCTGTCTCTGTCTCTCTCTGTGTCTCTGTCTCTGTCTCTGTTTTTGTCTGAGTTTCTGTCTCTATCTCTCTGTCTTTGTTTCTGTCTCTGTCTCTGTCTCTCTCTGTCTCTCTTTGTCTCTCTCTTCATCTCTCTCTGTCTCTGTCTGTCTGGCTTTCTGTCTCTATCTCTCTGTCTTTGTTTCTGTCTCTCTCTGTGTGTCTCTGTCTCTCTGTCTCTGTCTCTGTATGTTTCTGTCTCTGTCTCTCTCTGTGTCTCTCTCTGTTTCTGTCTCTCTGTCTCTGTCTCTTTGTCTCTCTCTGTCTCTATCTGTTTCTGTCTCTGTGTGTCTGTGTCTCTGTCTGTGTCTCTCTCTGTCTCTGTCTCTGTCTCTCTGTCTGTCTGTCTGTCTCTGTCTCTGTCTCTCTGTCTCTCTGTCTCTCTGTCTCTCGGTCTCTCTCTCTCTCTCTCTGTCTCTCTCTCTTTCTCTCTCTCCTTGTCCCCTTCTCCTATTGTATTTCCCCAGTTGACACCTGATGACATTAATACAGCCAGCTGGGTTCCTATTTATCCTGTCTGCAATCCCTTCAAAGGGTAAAGTTCTTCCACCCTGCCACACCCTCTTTGGCTTTCTTTACCATTTATTAAAGTGTTTTCTATTAAGATTTCTATTGAAGACACTAAGACACTGAATTTCATAAACATAGCAAGCTTAATCCCCCCAAAAGCTCTGAGTAACATCAAATATTTCATGCATTAATCATTAGCTAGATTGCAGTTTTAGAAAATATAGCCATTGAATCATAATAGCACTGTCTTTCTACATTCATTTTATAATCTCTCTTTCATTGTAACTCTCAGAACACTTTTTATGTACTCACCATATCCTTTTCTATATTCTAGCTATTGAGGTATATATATATCCTTCCCCTTAAAATATAAACCACTTTGAGAGCAGGAGTCTTATCTAATTTATTTGGGTACTTATGATTGGCAGTGTGGAACAGTAAAGAGTGCTGGATATGGAAACCTCAGACACTTTGCTCCCCGTGTGACCTTAGACACTTTGGGAATCATATTCTCTTTATCTATAAAATGAAGGTGTTGGAGGAGTCGAACTCTTAAGTCTCTTCCAGTTCCAGCTCTCTAATCTTTGTATTGCATATATTAATGAATATGAATGAATGAAACTGAATAAAAGTTTGTTAAACAATGTTTGCTCATAGTCCTTTATGATTAGAGCACAGTAATACTATTTATCGCATTGAGTTCAGTTGCCATCATTATTTTAGCCACAAAATTAAAAAATAATGAGAATTCAAACTATCAAATCACATTTAGTCTCTCAGTATACCTACATTTAAAATGGAAACTAAGAATTTCCCAGGGATATTTCATAAATTGAAACTAGAATTGTTAAATACTCATTTCTACTCATTATTACACACACACTGTGTATTTGTTGTTCCATGTTTCCATATAAAAAAGGATATTTTTCAAAGATGACCTTTGGATTTGACAATAATAATCTACCAGAGCAATGCTATGAGATATTCTTTCACTTTTTTTGAAAGCCCATTCCCTTAAATGCCTAATGTAGTACCTAACCATAGAGTAGATAATAATACTGAAGTAACCTGGCTGGTCTGATTCCCAACTTAATTTACTACTCACTAACCATGGAATTGTAGAAAGATTACAATTTCACTGTCTCCTTTTTGCCATCTGTTAAATTGAGATAATATTTACTCTTCCTACTTCACAGGTTGTTGTTCCTATGCTTTCACGCCAACTACTCTGCATCAGATATTAGTTACAATTATTTTACTATCATTAGCAACAATAATAATAGCCTACAAAACATGGTAACACACCTTTTTAAGTGTCCACCTCATGACTCAGATAAGCAATTACAACATGGCTCCTTATTGTATAGTTACTAAGGTATTTGTAATTGAGAAGGAATATGTTTCCATTTCCTGATTTTCAATGGTTAATAGTTTTTACTATGTTTCTCTCCTCATAAGAGTGTGTTTTCTATCAGAATTATATCTCAAAGTAAAAATTGCTGCCTTGATTTAAGTGAAAAAGAATTCCAAGTTATAAGACATATGGTCTCTTGTGGAACATTTACAAGGGAGTAGGAGTTTTACTTACATCTGTTCACATATCCTTGAAAAATTAGTAGTTTTGAATGAACCTGAGCCAATTTTCAATTTTATAACTGAATGATAAACCAGGTGAGCTTAACAGTTTTGGTTCACAACATACACACACACACACACACACACACACACACACACACACACACACACACACACACACAAATAAATTGAGATTTTTTTTTGCCTTTTCCACAGAATCTTAGACAAAGATAAGGACAATTTAGCTGCTTTAGCTAACTCACTTATCCATATGGCAAAGCAGGTCTTTAGATATTTTATATAGATGCTATATCTTTACAAATCTAATTTTCCCCTTAGTTTGTTTATTCACTTATATTAAAACATTGTTTGGGATACATTAAATGCCAAAATTATTTTAATGGGTGAAAAATCAAGAGTCAGGAAAGTCCTAATTAAGAATCTTATAGGCAATGAGAATTTAGCTACATGGCATATCCGGTACAAATTATGAAACACATTTGACAATGTAAATAGAGATAAAAGGTATCCTTTTAGAAAGGGAGGCACAGATTTTTTTTTTTAATTTACATATGTGCAGTAAAGCCAAATTAATTAGTCTGTGGAAACTTTTGGAATTTCCTGACTGGCTTTCTAGGGCTTGGCTTTTTAGCATTCATATCAGGAAAATAGAATACTTGCATTTCATTTCCACAGACTTATTAAAGTATAAAAGCCTGTTGGGTTAATCCTCACCTGAGGGATCCCTGACCAAAAAGTTCTTTGTTCAAGTGTCTTAAATGAATTGCTGTGAAATTGAGGGAAGTGGGAAGAGACAGGGAGTGAACCAGTTGCAATGTGTTCATAGGCTATTCATTTAAACAATCATTAAAACTTGTTATATTCCTTTAAATATAATTTGATATTCTTTCCTAAACAATGACGACAATCCCACCAAAGTGAATGCATAACACTTTCTTCATTTGGAAATTTGAAAGCAGATATTTGAACTTTCTTTTTTTGGCAAGAAATAGAGCATATGGTTGAAGGAGATGGGGGCCTAAACCCATGAATCAATTTTCCCTTCTTAAAAAAAGCTTTTGTATCTGTGAATTAAGTTCTCATCCTGACATACCTGTAAAAAACTTTCTGGTTTCAGGTGTCTAGCCAATACTAAGTTTGAGAAAAACATACATTATTTGTTTATTTTAAGAAATCAGTAAGTGGCTGATGATTTCTACATCAGTTTGTTGTAATGTAAATGTATATTAGTTTATAGCTAGTTTTGCATTAATGGATTCTTTATTGGACTAAGTATCCTTGTGAATAAAGATAGAGCAAGAGAACAGCCATGTTTTTGTATTTCAGTTTGATTTTAGAAAGAGAGAGAAGAGAAAGTAAAAGGTAGCTTCTCTTTCAGATCAGATAAAGACAAAAACAAACCAAAACTCTAGGCTTTTAACAGAGCCAAAATGAGCCAATACATGGACAAGATAGACAAAGCAATGTTTAAAGGATAGGTTATAAAAATTGGTCATGGTAACTATTTATAAGCCTCTAAGCATATATGAAAGTTTGCTTCGGTAATATTCTTATCCTGGGATCCATCAACCTTTTTTTTTTTTTTTTGGATACCTGTATTTCAATATAATTGATTTCCTTTGTATTCTCATGTATTTTGTTTCATTGTGTTTAAAACATTATAAGAAAGAGTCCATAGGCATAACTCATAAGATTATAAAGGGTTAAGAATCCTTGACACAATAAAATTAAATAGTAATAAAAAATTTAAAGCTTTTAGTTTTATTTATTTATTTTATTGGTCTATGGGTCATTATAATTGTTAACAACATTATAAAGGGTGTTTAAATTTTAAATTTTTCCAAAATTAAGATAAAGCATGGTTATAATTGTGATAATTGCAATAAATTGGTAATATTAATAAATTTGATCTACCGAAGAGGAATTTGCAGAAATATAATTAATAATTTCTTTCCCTAGAACAAGCGGCTGTCATAGGAGAGCCTCGTGTGAAATTCTCAAAAGGGGGAGAATTTGCCTTCCCCCATCCCCAAGAGGCCAATGTGAATAACTGCCATCAAGGAGCAGATAGGACAAGGCAGGGATCTACCCCCAAGCTCAGGGGACAGTAATTTCAGAAGCCTTTCAATTGGGTTAAAATGCTCTGCCTCAATAAAAGCTGTATGACCTATTTCTTGAATTCTCCCTAAATATCCATTTTATAAAGGCTTTTTCCCCCCAGATATGAGATCCCATGGGTATAGGGAACACCTAGTGTATGAACTCCCTCTTTCAATGCAAATCAACATTTTATCTCTTACATCTTAGAAAGTTGCCTAGGATTTTGACAATTTATGTGTCTCTAGCTGGTAGTCTCACAGATAGTATATATTTGAGGCAGGATTTGAACCCACATCTTTATGTCTCCAACTATCTTAGACTAACCCCTAATATAGAGGATAATTAGGATACCAAAGATGCACAAGTTCCATCTAGTGGTGAAACAGAAAGACAGCAGATGTACTACAGCACATACAATTCAGTATAATATTATGCATGTTATGTAGTATATGTACTATGTAATTTTCTTATCTACAGACCTATTTCCATATGCATATATGTAAACACACATGCATATGTATGTGTTTATATATTACCATACATAAATACAAACATACTAAAAATATGTGCATATATATATACATAACTACTTAAGTCAATAATTCAATTAAAAAAGCAAGTGCTCAGTCCTGGGGCTACAAAAAAATAAACAAAAGAGTCTCTGCCCTCAAGGAACTTACATTCTACTAGAGAGAAAATAGGTACACACAAAAGTGAATACAAAATATATGAAATAGATGACAAAGTAATTTCTTACTAGAAATTTGTTGAAAGGAAAATAACAGTTGAGTCAAGCTTTAAAGGAAACCAAGAATTCTATGAAGTAAAGGTGAGGAAGGAATGGATTCTAGGCATGGTGGACAGGGCAAAGAGATTGGAAAGACAATGTCATTACAGAAAAGAAGTTTAGTTGCCTGCAAAATAGAAAATATGATAGAATAACATCCAAGAAGAATGAAAAGATTGGCTGGAGGCAAATTTTGTTTAGTTGTTTTTTAAGCCAAAAAGTGAGGTTTTAATTTTATTCTAGAGGCAACTTTTCCTGAAGTTTCTTGAGAAGGGGAGGGGTAGTGATAATTGTGGTCACAAGTATTATAGAAATAACAACTTGACAGCTGTGTAAAGAATGGATTGGAAGGGAGAGATTGGAAGTAGAGAGACCACTAACAAGTAAGGAGGCTAGTATAAAAGTCCAAGTGAGTAATAGCATAAACTAGGGTAGTTGCTGAGTGAAAGGAGAGAAAGCTGCTGAGTGAATGAGATATTAAAATGGAAAAGGAAGGGAATACGTATTTATATAACACTTATTATATGCCAGGCACTGTGCTAAATGCTTTACAAATATCTAATTTTATGGTGACAAATTTTGGCAACTATGTGAGTTTAATATGATTGATGAATGAAAGAGACAGTGACAGCTCTGAGGTGGCTGGCCAGTAAAATCTACCATGAATATAGTTTGGGAATGTCAAAGAATGTCACAACTATAGGTCATATCATTTAAAAAGCAGAATTTTTATAAGTTCCTTATTTTTAATAAGGGAAAAAAGATGGATTCAGGCTTTTAGTTCCAATCTAAAAGGTTGATTATTGAATAAATAAATAGTAAAGGTGGTTAGGGAATGTTAATATATTTTTTAAAAAAACAAGTCTTTTTGAATTAACCTCAGGAGAAAAGTATAACCACAGTAATTAATCTTTTGATGTGCTAAAATTTAAGGATTAATAAACCCTATTGATTTATCTTTTAATAAACAGTTAGGGTGAACTTAGGACAACCAAACTGGAATTTTTTAACATTATCTTACCATTAGCAGCTGTTTATTCTAATTTAGCATTATAGCTTTTAGTGTCATTGATCCTCATTTCAAACCATGAAGTATCCAAAAGGCAAAGAGCTCATCTGCATGGCCTATCTTGTGGATAGAGCTAGGAAACATCAATTTTGCCATTTGTATGTTATTTAGATAATCCATTAAAAAAAGTGGGGGGAGCTGACCAAATTTTACAGCACCTAATTCGATATAACTAATAATCACTAATATTTAGAATGCACTTTAAAGTTTACCAGGCATTTGATATAGATCATCTTATTTGATCTTTATGACCAAAGTTGTAATAAGTATGGGGTGGCTGAGACTTTGCCACAGAAGTCAACATCCCTCTTCCCTCAGTGGACTATCAGTCTACCTGACCAGCACTATCCATCACCTACACTCATGGTGGCCACACTCCTCCTCCCAAGATTAGTCTTCTTATCAGGGCAGACTGCCCCTGATATATCATCTGACCTGTGCCAAGCAGTGCATGCACTTTAGAATATTTTAGAATCAAAGGGGGAGGAAGTAGTGCAAAGGATATTAGCCCAAAACCTATAGTAAACACAACCATAACTCTATCCAGGTTCTTTACTTCTATACATTCTTTTTCTATTGCACCTGCTAGAACCCTCCTTTATTCTACACAGACTCCCCTTTAATCCCAGATCTCTTCTTTTACATTTATTTACAGTGTTTGTTACTTACTAAACCCTAGCTTTCTCTAGAACACACCTGATTTCTTGGTACCTTCTTTAAAACTGACTTGCTTCCTCCTATTCCTAATATGAGACCAAGATAAGGATCTGGCACTGTCACTCTCAGACCTGCCTCTCTTTAAAGGTTATTCTATCTTGTTCAAATACTTGTAGCTATCATCTGTGGGTCTTCAAATTCCTCTCCATTTCAGTAAGTTTAATTCTCAATTCCAACAAATCTCCCCCAGCCCTCACCAAAAACAAACAAACAAACAAAAAAAAAATCCTATCATTTCAGCTAGTCAGGTTTTTCCACTTCCATAATCTCTGGTCTCAGTCTATAGTAAACAATAACGGAGAGGATATATCTTAGGACATTCCTACTTAATTCAACTGAATTTGTCCCAGCTTCCAGAATTCCTAGTTATGGCTCTAATGACAACCATTCTATGATGATTATTATCCCTATTCTACACATGAAAAAACTGAGCATAAAAAAGTTAGAGAATTAAGAAGTTATGTTCATGATCACAAAACTAGTGTTGGCAGAATTTCAGTTCAGATCCTTTCTGATTCTTCTCCGTTTTCTTTCTTCCATACAATACTTTATTATTGTGCTCAAACACATTCAATACAAAAGGGGATTTAGCTAGTGAACAGTGTTTTAATGTAAACCAAACAAATGTAAACAAATGTAAACAAAAAAAAACAAAAAAAAGGTTTTCTCCTGTCCCAGTATTTATGGCAAGAGTTTCCTAATGGAAAGAGTACTTGTCTTGGAGTAGGGTAACTTGAATTCAAATCCCAGGATCAATACTTATTAGCAATAAGAAAATGAAAATGTTACTTCATATTGAGAGTCTGTAATAGAGAAACCACTTGCTGTACTTGCAATCAGGAAGTCTAGGTTTAATGCCTACTCATCAGTTCTTATCTGCATATTTATGGGCAAATTACTACCTTAATTTCCTTATAAGTAATGTGGAGCAAACAATACTTATACAATCTATCACATTATTGTGTTGTGACAATGAGTTTTGTAAACTTTAAATTATTATATAAATAGTATGTATAGATAGAATAGATAGCTTTATACTGGGAAAGATTTGAGATATTTGATAAGACTATCTTGCCTCATTCAAGATGTGCTTGGATATTGCAGATTGGTATAAGTTTTGCCAAAATATGATTAAGCTAAACTAAACTTGCTCTATGCCAAGCTAGCAAGTCAATTCTAATCCTCTGAAATCACTGGTTTAAATCAATTGTCCAACTAACCAAGGTGAATTTTCATTAGCCAGTGTGAATTGCAAGCAGATAACCCCTGGATGTTGTTAAATTAATTCAATATGCTAGTGGGGCCTTACATCATTTCCCTAAAACATGGATTAATGCCTGTGCTCATTTCCTTTGGCACAGAATTGATCTTTCCCAGTAATATCACTCATCATGGTTCATGCTAACCCAGTTGGCTCAAAGAAAGTGCTAATGAGCCCAAAGTTATGGGTTTGATCTTTCCATGGGCCAATTAGCATTTCTCTGTTCATGACTAGAGGTGTCACCCCTCACACCTAATTATCTTGAAAATGCATGATGTTGTTCATAAGAGGCCATAAAATTTGTATGGATTCATCTAACAACTCTTCTAGAAAATAGGAATTCAAAGTGGATGAGGAAAAGCAGCTTCATGTTTATATATATATACATATAAACACATATATATATGTTTATATAAACAAACAACAACAACAGAGCAACATAGCTCTGGAGCTGAAGCTTCACAAATCATTTATTTTAATCAGTTGATTTTACAGATGAGAAGACTGAGGTTCCAAGATGTTAAGTACTTGTTTAAGGACACAGGAAGGATTTAAATCTGGATCCTTTGACTCCAAAGTGATCTTTCTACTTCATCACAAAGCTAAGGATTATTTAAAGTAATAGCAATGATCTATTTTGCTCTACTTTGCAGGATCTCATTCATATGATTGTTGTTCTTCAGTCATTCAACCACGTTTCATTCCTCTCCTATTTATATTTCAGACTTCCATACTATGTCCCTGCCTAACATCTTTGTCTCTTCCTTTCCTTTTTATGTGTTATCTTCTACCATTAAAATGTAAGTTCCTTAAAGGCAGGATTATTTTACTATATGTATTTGTGTTCCAAGTGCTTGGTACCATGCTTAGTACATAAAGAGCACTTAACAAATGTTTGTTGACTGACCAATTAATTAACATTTCCTGTCTCCAAGAGGTAAAATGTACCTGAGTTCTATCAGGTTTGTTAATACACTAAGAAATTTCTCCCTTTTCCCCCTCAGCCTCAGTAACTATTTCTGTCACCATGAAAGTGAATTCTCAATCATAGACTTTAAGATAGAAAATGTACTGTTGACTATCTAGTCTAACATTCTCATGACAAAACTAAAACACAAAGACATTAGGAGGCACTATAATCTAGTGGAAAAAGAAGACTGGCTGTCACCAGATCCCAAGTTCAAATTCAGGTCTGACAACTTACTATCACTTTAGACTTCACTTTCCTCATCTATAAAATGAGAAGACTTGAGTTTCTTAAGGATGACCCTTAAAGTACTTTCCAGGTCTAGAACTATAATCCTAATTTACCTAACCGAGTTCATAATTAATTTATTAACATATTCCTTCCCTTTCCTACATCCAGTCAGATACCAAGTCTTCTTGTGCCTACTTTCAATTTTTCTGTTTCTGTTCTTTCTTTTCCATTCTTTCCACCACCTGGCTTTCTAACCCCAATCTATATACATTTTACTTTATAGTCAGCTCCCCGTATGTTGAATATCTAAGGTTTAAAAAATCTAAAAGAGTTAAATATCATATACTAGGACACATGAAGAATTAGTCCCCAGGGTTGAGAAAGAGAAAGAAAAAAATGGGCTAGATTTCCTAGAAGTGAATTGTAAATTTAAAACAATTAAATCTACTGGAGCGGTAAAACCAATTCAGATACCATAAATGAAGATTCAGTGAAGTGAATAGAAAAAGCATTTCTGGTGACATTGAAAGGAGGCTGGCAAAGGGGACCAGGTGTACTGGAAAATGATGAAGAGGTCTCAATAAAAGGATATGGGATCTTGGTTGTAGGAGACAAAGGGCAAGAAACATTTTTGTCCATTCTTTGTGTTTAAATTGTTCCTAAATTTCATGCTTTGTATTCTCAATCTAATTTTTGATCTAGAGAATCAGAAAAATTATAGCTGAATTTCTTACCCAGTTACAGAAGAATTATATCAAAAGTGTTGAGGTGAACAAATCTTCTGGCTCCAAATCAAACACCATTTTCCACTATACCATGTTGTTCATAGAGTTTACCAAGAAAAAGCAATACTGAAGTTAAGTGGGATTTTTTTGATTTATTGGAATTTTATTATGGAATTTTATTTAATATTGGAATTTTAAATACTTTAGGTATGTTGTGGAAATAGTGGAAATTATTTTGGGGCTCATCTATAGTTTAAATGTTATTTATATACAGGATGTCCCACAGGTAAGATGAAAACTTCATTAAGAGTTGTGGGACAACCTGTATCTTCACACAAATTACATATATATACATATACACAAATGGGCATTTAATCATATGTACTTGTGTGGATATAGCATATACATATTTATCATGTTGTAAAAGAAAAATCAAAACAAAGGGGAAAACCACAAAAAAGAAAAAAAACTCAAAGATGAGTATTGTATGCTTCAATCTACACATTCAGTCTCTATAGTACTTTCTTTGGATGCAGATGGCATTTTCCATTTCAAGTCTATTGGAATTGTCTTGGATCATTGGTAAAACAATTATTTTTTTTTATAAAAGGAAAATAGCAGCTTATATGTATTTAAAATTTTAATACATTCAAACAATTTTCTTCATATCAATACCATGAGGTGAATAATATCCCTATTTTATGGATGAATCACAGAGAAATCAAGTAATTTGCCTAAGTAGAAGTTTACAAGGACTGTAACTAGGCCTCTCAGTACATTACTTCCAAATCTTCCAGCAATTGAATCTCAGCAACTGGTCCATTACTAAATTTCAGCTTATTGTCAACTCTTCCTCAGCTGAGAACAATTATCTCACATCTATGATTAAGTTCTAGACACTAGTGAACTTTTATCACTTTCTAAACCACAAAGAGAAGTTTCCTCAAATAGTTCTCATCTTCCTTCTAAGGCAGCTTATCAATCAGTATCCTTCAATAATTGGGTAAGCAGGCAATCAATAATTATTTATGCCAAACTCTTGGGTTACAAAGAAAGATTTTTTTTATCGGTTCTGGAATTCAAGGATCTTAAGTTCTCAAGAAAGTTACAACATATAAATATATACACATGTGTATGTATATTAAAAACATAAAATGGAAATGGAAAATAATCTCAGAGGTAAGACACTAGCAACTAAGAGAGGTAGGAAAAAGCTAATGGAGGTAACACAAACAATTATGTACATCTAAGATATAATGGAGCAATGAATAGAGAATCTACTCTAGAGACTCAGCTTCCTGAGTTCAAATTTGACCTTAGATGCTTTCTAGCTATGTGAACTTGGTCCAGTCACTTAACACTGTTTGCCTTAGTTTCCTCATCTGTAAAATGAACTAGAGAAGGAATGACACACCACTCCAGTACCTTTGCCAAGGAAATCCCAAAATGGTATCACACAACTGGGCCCTGTGCTCAAAGCCAAAGCTGCACAGGAAGCTTGAGACAGTGTTTCCTTTGTTCCAGAAGCAGAGCTCCACTTAAAAGTTAAAAAAAAAAAAAAAAGGAAATACCAAAAGGAAAGAAAATGAGCAAGAAACAGAAAAGAACCTTGACCACAGAAAGCTACTATGGTAAAGGGGCAGATCAAAACACAAACTCAAACTATGACAGAATGTCCACAGAAGAAATCTCAAAAGGTGATATAAATTGGTCTCAAGCCCAAAGACCCTTCTTGGAAATACTCATTAAAGACTTCAAAAGGCAAGAGTAGAAGAAAAAAATGAGAAAGGAAATGAGAGGCATGCATGACAGAGTCAATAGTTTGGAAAAGAAAGGAAGAAAATTGTCAGAAGAAAACAACTCCTTAAACAATAGAATAAACCAAATGGAAAAAGAGATACAAAAGCTAACTGAAGAAAATCACACATTAAAAACTAAGACAAGGCAAATGGAAGCTAATAACTTTGTGAGATAGCAAGAATCAGTCAAACAAACTAAAAAGAATGAAAAAATGGAAGAAAATGTGAAATATCCTCATTGGCAAAACAGCTGACCTAGAAAATAGATCCAGAAAAAAACAATGATTGGCCTACATGAAGACCATGACCAAAAACAAGAGCCTGGAATGCATTTTACAAGGTCATTAAGGAAAACTGACCCAATATTATAGAAACAGAAAGGGAAATACTCATTGAAAGAATCAATTTATCATCTCTAGAAAGAGATCCTAGAAGGAAAACCCCAAGGAACATTGTTGTGAAACTCCATAACTATAATCTCAAGGAAAAAAATATTGCAAGCTGACAGACAAAAACAATTCAAATATCAAGGAGCAACAGTCAGAATTACCTAGGATCTGGCAGCTTCTACAATAAAGGATCAGAGGGCTTGGAATACTACATTCTAGAAGGCAAAGGACCTGGGGTTAAAATCAAAGATTAATTTCCTAGTGAGACTCATCATCATCTTTCAGGGGAGGCAATGAATCTTCACTGAAATAAGAGATTTTCATTCATTTCTATTGAAGAAAAGAAAAACAGAACTCAATAGAAAATGTAACTTACAAACACAGGACTCTGTGTTTGTAAGAGAATCATAGAAAGATAAAAGGGGGAAAATATATATTTTAAAATTAAACTATTTATATCCCTAGATGGGAAAACAATATCTGTAACTCTCAAAAATTGTATCTGTCACTGGGGCAGACAGAGGGGGGGATCACATGTACAGAGGGTGTGGGTCTGAATGAATTCTGATGTGATGACATCAAAGAAAAAGACTTTTAAATATGGGAAAGATCTACTGAAAAAAGAGGAAAGGGGAGGTATAATGGGACAATTAGTTCACATGAAAAGGTGCAAAAGACCTATTACAAGCTACAATCAAGGAAAAGAGGGGAGGGGTGAGCATTATCTGAAACTTGATCTTATCAGTTTTGCCTTTAAGAGAGAATAATTTAATCATTCATTTGGGTTTAGAAATTCATCTAACTCTATAAAGAAGTAAGAGGAGAAAGAGGAGAAAAAAGGGAGAGCAGAATAGAAGGGAGGGCAAAAATGCTAGGGGAAAAAAGTAAGAGAAGAAGAGAAGGGTTGATAGAAGATAAAGTAGTAGGTGGAGTGAGTTAAAAAAAACATTTAAGAGAAGGGAGAGAGGTGATAGGAATAAGGTAGTGGATAGAGTGGATAAAAAAACACAACTGAGGACAGGGTAGAAAGAGAGAACAAAAATATATACAGGACAGAAACTAGGATGGAGGGAAATATAGAGCTGGTAATCGTAACTGTGAATGTCAATGGGATGAACTCTCCCATAAAACAAAACTGAATAGCAGAGTGGATTAAAAAACAGAATCCTACAATATGTTGTTTACAAGAAACACATTTGAGGCAAAGAGACACATATAGAATAAAGGTAAAAGTCTGGAACAGAATCTATTATGCTTCAGCTAAAAAAAAAAATCAGGATAGCAATTCTAACCTCAGGTAGAGGAAAAATAAAAATAGATCTTAATTAAAGAAATAAGGAAGGAAAGTACATCTTGATAAAGGGTACCTTAAATAATGAAGTAGTAACAATACTAAATGTGTATGCACCAAGTGGCAGAGCAAGCAAATTCCTAGAGAAGATTTCAGGAAGAAATATATAGCAAAACTTTTCTAGTGAAAGAACTCAACTTTCCCCTCCCAGAATCAGACAAATGTAACCACAAAATAAGCAAGAAAGAAACTAGAGGGGTAAATAGGATCTTAGAAAACATGGATATAATAGACCTCTGAAGAAAATTGAAAAATTGAAAATTACCTTTTTCTTGGTAGTACATATACACCTATACAAAAATTGACCATGTATTAGGACACAAAAACTTCACAAATGCAAAGAGACAGAAATAGTAAATGCTTGCTTTTCAGACCATAATGCAATAAAAATTATATTCAATAAAGGGCCAGGGGAAAGGTAGGCTAAACACCAATTAGAAATTAAATAATTTAATTCTAAAAAAATGAGTGCCTCAAGCAATAAATCACAGAAACAATGCATAATTTCATCCAAGAAAATGACAATAATGAGATAACATATCCAAATTTATGGGATGCAGCTAAAGCAGTGATCAATAAATTAGGCATGCAACTAAAAAAAGCTAGAAAAAGAACAAATTAAAAACCCCCAAATAAATACCAGATTAGAAATTCTGAAACTCAAAGGAGAGATTAATAAAATAGAGACTAAGAAAACTATTAAACTAATAAACTAATTTTAAAAAACCTAATAAACAAAATAGATAAACCTTTGGATAATTTGGTCAGAAAAAAAGAAAGAAAAAATAAATCACCAGCATCAAAAATGAAAGGGGTGAACTCACCACCAATGAAAAAGAAATTAAAGCAATAATTAGGAGCTATTTTGCACAACTAGATGGCTAAGAAAATGAGTGGTAGATCAGTGGAATGCATTAGATACACGTGACACAATTATCAAGACCTATAGCAATCTAGTATTTTATAAACCCCCAAACTCTGATTTCTGGAATAAAAACTCACTATTTGACAAAAAATTCTGGGAAAACTGGAAAATAATGTCAGAAACTAAGCATAGACCTACATCTCACACCCCATACCAAAATAAGGTCAAAATGAATATATAATTTGGGCATAAAGAAAGATATCATAAACAAATTAGGAGAACAAGGGATAATTCACCTATCAGATCTAATTTACTTATAGATCATGGATTCCCCCCCCCCAGATTAAAAACCCCTGATTTATGGTGATCTGTAACTGTTCTCTTGAAGCATTTCCTTTTCCTTTGGAAAAGGGAGGAATTTATGACCAAAGAAGAACTAGAGAACATTATGAAAGGCAAAATGGACAACTTTGACTACATTAAACTAATTAGGTTTTGCACAAACAAAACCAACAGAAACAAGATGAAAAAGGAAGTACAAAACTGGGGAAAAAATCTTTTACAGACAATATTTCTAATAAAGGTCTGATTTCTAAACTATATGAAGAACTGTGTTGAATTTATAAGAATGTAAGTCATTCCCAAATTGATAAATGGTCAAAGGATACCAAAGACAATTTTTAGATGATGAAATTAAAGCCATTTATAGTTATATGAAAAATGCTCTAAATCACTATTGATTAGAGAAATGCAAATTAAAACAACTCTGAGGTATCACCTCATACTTCTTAGATTAGCAAAGATGACAGGAAAAGATAATGATAAATGTGGGAGGAGAAAACTAGGAAAAGTAGGATACTAATGCATTATTGGTGAAATTGTGAAATGACCCAACCATTCTGAAGAGCAATATGGAAATATCCCCAAAGAGCTATAAAACTGTGCATATCTTTTGACCAGCAGTGTCATTACTGGGTCTGTATCCTAAGGAAATCATAAAGGAGGGAAAAGAATTCATATTTGTAAAAATGTTTTTAGTAGTTATTTTTTATGATAGCAAAGAATTGAAAAAATGAATAGATGCCCATCAATTGGGGAATGGCCGAACAAGTTGTGGTATATGAAGGTAATGGATTATTGTTCTATAAAAAAATGATGAGCAAACTGCTTATAGAAAGGCCTGGAAAGACGTACATCAACTGATGCTATGTGAAGCAAGCAGAACCAGGAATACATTTTACACAATAAATACAGCAAGAATGTGCAATGATCAACTATGAAATTCTTCATTCTTCTCAGTGGTTCAATGATCCAAAGCAATTCCAATAGACTTTGAACAGAAAATGCCATTTGTATCCAGAAAAAGAACTAAGGAGACTGAATGTAAATCAATATATGCTATGTCCATTTCTTTTTTCTGGTTTTTTTTTTTTAATCTCTTTCATGGTTTTTCCCTTTTGCTCTGATTTTTCTCTCCCAACATAATTCATAAAGCAATGTGTATTAAAAATAAATAAACTAACATTTCTAACACAAAAAAAATGAAAGCCCACCTTTAATAGTTCTTTGTGCTTTAGAGGTGAAAAAAAATAATTGTATCAAACAACAATAAAAATTGTTTCTACAAATTCCAAGTATAATCAATCCTAAGAACATAGAACTATTACTTATATATGAGAAATCAAAGGGAAAATAATATGATATTCCAAAAAGCTAAGAAAAAATAGTTGGCAATCCAAGTAAAATATTCTACAAATATGAGACTAAACTGAACTTTCAGCAAAATGGAAGAATTTGAGTCTTTCCTTCAAAAGAACCTAAAGAAATTAGGATAGTTAACATGCAAACAGACCAAACAGAAGAAAGGCAAACACTTTCAGATAGTAATGAAAGACTAAGGAATGAGATGTTTGCTTTCATATACCTAGAGCGAAACCTGGGGTGTGAGATGGGGGAGTCTTTTCTTATTTTATTTAATTTTATTTTATTTTAAAAGTTGCATATTGAAAAGTCAAGGAGAAAAAAATAACCTAAAAAATCCAAAAAGCTAACAATATAAAGGTGAAAAACACTCTGGCTCTAAAAGAGAGTTTAGGTTAAATAGAGGCTACCAGTGAAGAAATCACACCTGTATCTATAGGTATAGACAACCTTCAGAAATAGCTTTGCCTAAGAAATCCTGCATGTTTCAGAAATCTTTGACCATTCTGACAGAGAAGCCTAATATACTTTAGTCCTGGGCAACTAAAAGGAAAACTGTTCAAGAGAACAGTTACAGGCATTGCAGCACCACTTTAAATCGGGGGTTTTTAATCCAAGGGGATCCATGATCTTATAGTTTTATAAATTTATACACAAAGAACTGTATTTCAATAAATTAGTTTCCTTTGTAAACCTATGTGTATAATTTTATGTACTGAAAAACAGTATTCCATATATTCGATTTGTCAAGTATTTTAACATAATTAACATGTAGTGGATTTCCTGCCATCTAGGGGAGGGGTGGGGACTATTTGTAACAAAGTTTTGTAAGGGTCAATGTTGAAGAATTATCTATACATATGTTTTGCAAATAAAAGCTTTAAGAAAAAAAGAAAGATAAGAAAAACAGTATTCTGAGAAAAAGTCGATAGGATTCAACAGACTGCTCTGGGAGTTTATGATATATAGAAAAGTTGAGAACCCCTGCCTAGAGCAAACTCACAACCACCTGGTACTTAGTCTTCAGTTGTGACAGGCACAAACACAGCAGGTATCCATAGACAGACACAGTATATATTACATACACATATGCAGTCTTCATAGTTCTCATGATCAGTTTGATTGAAAAATAATTTTTTTTCCCCAAATGCTTTGGGTAAAGAAATCTTTACCACATATGATGAAGGAAAAAAAAAAGAAAGAAATAAAGGGGGGGGGAAGTCAGAGGAAAAATAGTTGCAAGATATTCATTTTAAAGTGATGAATTAGAAAAGATGGAAAGCCATACAAATAATGATAGGAACTTCAAAAACTTAAAAGAGATTTATTTTATTGGCCAAGGTCAACAAACTCCAATGAATACAAACTTGCCACCACTGTGGGTCTCAATTCATCTTCCCCCAAGTATATAAGACATAATTGCCAAGTTAAACAGAACATTCTGCTTTTCTTTTTTCCAGGTTTTTTGGTTTTTTTTTTTTTCTCTATGCTTTGTGTCTTGAAACGGTTTAGTTTAAAATTTGGATTATTGACATTTAACCATTTTTTTCACAAAGGTTCTACTTTTCAAATGGTATGAAACTTTGATTTAAAACCTGAAAACTTGTCTAATTTTACTTACATACAACACCACAAAACCGCAAACCAAAGTAGCACATGAAGTACTTAGAGTCACTCTTGCAGAGAGGTTCTAAACATTTTTTAGCCCACAAAAATCTTCTCCCATCTTTGTAAGTGCTCTGGGAAAGCTCTGCTACCCAATGCCTAGTCCTTAGCCCTTGGCATCTGATAGTGAGTTGGAACACTTTTTCTCTCCTTCTGTACTCTAAAAGAGTCTACCATCTATCCTGAGGACACAGAACTACCTCCCAAAACAGGCTCAAAGGATCCTTGGGTCAAAAAGATGAAGCTACTTCTTAATAGATTCAGATCACCAATTGGGATTAAATCCCAATTGAACAGAATTCCCCCAATAGATCCCACTTCAGACAGGGCTTACCAGCAAACCAGAATTCCCCTTTTAAAAGGCAACCTTTAATAATGTCTTAGTTGATACAACTTGCCTTGGTTCTTTTCAACTACGAGATGATTCAAGGCAATTCCAATAGACTTGTGATGAAAAGTGTCATTTGCATCCAGAGAGAACTATGGAGACTGAATGTGAATTAACGCATAGTATTTTGACTTTTGTTGTTGTTTGCTGGGGTTTTTTTCTCTTTCTTGTGTTTTTTTTTCCTTTTTGATCTGGTTTTTCCTATACACTATGATAAATATGGAAATATGTTTATAAGAACTACACATTTTGAACATATACTGGGTTGCTTGCTGCCTTGGGGAGGGGAAAGCGGGGATGGAAGGGAGAAAAAAATTGGAACACAAAGTTTTGCAAAAGTGATTGTTGAAAACTATCTTCATGTATTTAGAATATAAAATACTACTAAATGAAAAAAAAAAAGAATATTCTTCTCAGCTCTACTTCAAAGATTCCCCAACTTCCTTCAAAAAACATACTAAATATAAACTACTACAAGAAACCTCCCTGGATTTTTCTAGTTAGTTTTTGCCCTTAACAAAATTACCTTGTATTTATTCTCTGTAATTTTGTATTGATTTTTACCTAAGCATTGTTTCCTCTGGCTAGAATGTAAATGATGTGAAGGCAGGGACTGTTTTCTTTTATTTTGGTCTTCTCTCTCTAGAAGCCAGCCTAATACTTGACATATTTTTCTCCTTGACCCGATTTCTTTAATGGAAAGAATGCCTAACTACTTAGAGTTTGCCTAGAACAAGAAATTAATTTAATTTGAGTAAATAATTATCTTTCCCCGATTACAATCCCTTCTTTATAAACCAATCTTTTCTCTCCGTCTATATTCAATCAGTTTCTAAGTTTTGTCAATTCTACCTCCATTCACACTGTCTCTCACATCTGTCCAATTTCCCATCCCTTTTTTTCTCCATCCATATATCCATGACTAAATCAATCTCTCACCGCTTATAATCTTTGTTGCAGTTGTTCTTCAGTCATTTCCATCATGTCTGACCTCATTTGGGATTTTCTTGGCAATAATACTGCAGTTTTTTCCATTTCCTTCTTCAGCTCATTTTACAGATTAGGAACTGACGCAAATAGGACTAACTAACTAGGCTGAGATTAAACAGCTAGTAAGTGTCTGAAGCCAGTTTTGAATTCAGGAAGATGAGTCTTCCTAGCTTCAAGCCTGGCATTCTACCTTGATTATTATTGTATATATTTCTAAATGTTCTTTCTGTCTCCATCCTTTCCCATCTATAATCCATCCTTTACACCACTGCAAATGAAATATTCCTAAAGCACAAGTCTGATTAAAGTATTCCCTTTTCAAGAAGGAAGAGAAAGAAAGAGAAGGGAAAAAGAAATGCAGGGAATAAGCATTTATAAGTGCCTATTATGTGATGGCACAGTGATGTGGCAGCAAAATGATATAGATGATATGACACCAGATGATGGTAAGCACCAAAAGTTGGAGTTCAGTTATGTAAAGAATTCTCAATGGCCGTTCTCTTTGGCAAGAGGTAGATTTATTTAGGTGAATAGGCAGAATGAGGGGATACAATAGACACCAGGAATAGTAAACATGAAATAGAGTGGGAGAGCATATGAAAGACAAGTTCCTCAGTGGAACTCACAATTACCCAGGAGAAAGGGAGCACCCCATGAGGTTGGAGCATGTCCTTAGCTGGCAGGCTAACTTCTGAAAGGGACTTAGCACCCTAAAAGAGTTAGCTAGAAGGACAAGTGGGGTTGGGAAGTATAGTGGGGTTAGGGGAGATACCACATGGCATGGGTAAAGGGAAGGGGAAAGATACCACAAGGCAGTGCCATGGCATATTGACCCTAAGGAATGGTCCATAAGTAGATTTTTTAGGAAAAATTAAACCTCAAGGACATGAATGAGATCCCTGACAGGGCATGGCAAGGTGATATTGCTCAAGATCTCTACAGAGGGTGAGTCTCAGGAGTTTGACATAACTTGGATTTCAGATTAGATGACCTCCCCAAGGGACCTTGGGACTGATCTTTATCAGTGCCCTTTCTCTGCTTGCTTCAGGGATCAATTCTTTAGTCTCTCTCAGTCCAAAATACCACTCAGGACCTCATCAACAATAGTAAGCAATTTTACAAAGATAACCTCATTTGGTTTGATTGTCAAACAGAGCATTTTGTATTTGCTCCTGTAAGCAATAGGAAGCCTGTGTGTGTGTGTGTGTGTGTGTGTGTGTGTGTGTGTGATATGATCAGGACATAGAGTGTTAAATTTTCTACTTTACTCACAATATTTCATATTATATTCCTAAAAAAAGGCTTAGTTTAGAAAACAACTCAGTCCTCTGGAGAGCCACATATTAATAATAATAGTAATGATCCTGCTGTAAAGTTCACAAAGCACTTTATATATGTCTTATCTCATTTTTATCCTCATATTGAAGATCACAAAACTAAAGCTGAGAAATTAAGTGACTTGTCCCAAATCTCATAGCTGGGATGTATCTCAGGGTAGACAAATACAGTTCTTAACTCCAAGTCTAGCACTCTATTCCACTATAGCATCTACCTATCACATCCATAGACACCCAAAAAATTTCCAAATAGCTATATTTTGACCAACTCATAAAACCCTCATTCACTAACTCATCCTTTCCCAGCTTCTACATCACTGTATCTTTTTGTAGTGAAGGCCTTCACAAGGAGCATTGTGGAACTGAGATCGTCTCCTTAGAATCTTTAACCTTCAGTCTAACCATTGCATTTCTCTGCATTAGACTTTAGCCTTATATCCTCCCTCTCAATACCAACCCCCCAAAAAAATTAATGCATAAATATATATATTTAACTTTTACAGAAAAAAAACCCAACAGCACTAATCAAAATCAAGGATTTGGACACAATAGAACTGCACGTTTTTAATATATATTGGATTACTTGTCATCTCAGGGAGGAAGTGGAAGGAAAGGAGGGAGAAAAAAATTTGCAACACACGGTTTTGAAAGGGTGAATGTTGAAACTATGCATGTCTTTTGAAAATAAAAAATTCAATAAAATAAAAAATTAATAAATGCCAAGAGCAGTGTGGGGAAAAAAAATGTGAACACATTGATTTTCCTGTTTGGACCTGACTTTGGGACATCTCACATAATCTATAAACCTCAATCCAATCCTCCAGTTTACCTGTCACAAATTGCCATTATCCTCATTCTCTCCAACTATAAATTGTTAATCTGCTTCTCTGAAGATTCAGACCTACTCCTGGGAAACAAATAGCTGAGGTCACACCCTAGCTAATGGAATTCACATTATCTTAATTTTTAAGGATTGTTTTATTTTTCTTTTTTTTTTTTTTTTTTTTGGCTTTTTTGCTGAGGCAATTGGGGTGAAGTGACTTGCCCAGGGTCACACAGCTGTTACGTGTCTGAGACCAGATTTGAACTGAGGTCCTCCTGACTTCAGGGCTGGTGCTCTATCCACTGCGCCACCTAGCTGCCCCCCGATTGTTTTATTTTTCAAGCTCTTCCAATCAGTCTCTTTAGCATGCTGACATTGTTCCACCCTCCTTCCTTAACTCCATTATTCTTAATCTTCTTCATCCTTAGTTAACTTCATTATTCTATATCTTCTTCCCAGTGACTGAGTATTGTTGGAGAAAGTCACAGAATTGCACCAGTTGGCTCTCCACTACATATTCAAGATATTTGACATCATTTGGAACCTCTTGCTGCTTGACAATTGTTTTTATACAGAATAGATTCAATGATACTTCTCAGAGCAGCTAGTGCAAAACTTTGGGATTTTTCTTAAATCCACCTCTCTGACTCTCTGCCAATAATTTTACCAACAACTTTACTGGGAAAATTGAGGGAATTTGATGTGCAAGTTCCTTAACTTTCATCCTCTCCTCAAAACTTCTCTGGATGTTTACTCTTCCTCTCCTTTTCCCTCCTGTCTTAAAAGAATAAATATCATTTTTGTCTTAAAAGTCCAACTCATCAATTTATCCTTTGTCTTTTCCTTTCTCACTTTTTCTGGATCCTTATCATCAATTCATAAACATAGAGCTGGAAGGGACCTTTGAAGTCATTGAGTTCAACTTCATTTTCCAGTTATAGATTAAGTGATTAGCTTAAGATCATACATCTAGTGAGTAACTGAGTGAGGATTTTAACTCTGATCTTTTTGACTACAAGTCTAGATCTTTATCCACCATGCCATATACCCACAAAGCCATTCTTACTTCAGTTATTCCTTTTCCTCCATCATTCTCTTCTCTCCCTCTCCACTCATTCAATAGATTTCCTATAAGAAAAGTCTAGTCCCCCTATGTATGAATGTATGTATACATGCACACACAAACACATTTATATTACCAACATGTAGTCATTTCTATATATGTAGTTGTACATAAAAATTATATGTTTATATATACACACATATATGCACACTAATATATCCATTTATATTTGCTTTTAGCTTGTTACCCTTTATAGTTCATTCCTTCCCTTTACCATAAAACTTTTGGGTTTTTTGGTGAGGCAATTGGTATTAAATGACTTGCCCGGGGTCACACAGTTAGTAAGCATTAAATATCTGAGTCCAGATTTGACTTACTCTCAACTTCAGGGCTGGTGCTCTATCTATTGTGTCATCTAACTGCCCTACCAAAAAATTTTAAGAAGCAGTTTACTTCTTCACCTTAAGAATTTGAAAAACTAGAGTTTATCCAAAGTAAGGGGATCAGGACAATGAGAGAACTGAAGAACACACTATGTTAAGACATGAAAGTTTAAAGTGGGGTCAGGAAGGGTGAGAAATGTTCATTTTAAGTCTTCTTAGCCTGTATGAACTACTTAATCCTGATTACCTCTCTTCTGGGATATTTCCTTCAATCAATTTTATACACTGCTATGTCTTGATCTCTGGCTCTCTGCTCTCTGGCTCAAAGGGCCATTTCTTTAAAATTCTCCTTATTGATAGAGACTGATTATTCAATTCTTATCTGCATGAAGAACAGATTTGATAACTACTGGAAAGAAGAGATTTAAAGGGCTTAACCCTTGGTTGAGATTTGGGCTTCTTTCTTTTGATTGAATTTTTGTTATCTCATTCCCAAAGGGAAGGGGGTGTGTCTACTTACTCTGTGTATTAACTGATATATGTAGAGTTTCTTAGGGATAACTGGGTGGTACTGTGGATAGAGCATTGGACTTGGAATGAGGAAAACTCTTCATGAGTTCAAATTTGGCCTCAGACATTTACTAGTTGTGTGATTCTGGGCAAATTACTTAATCCTGTTTGCTTCATTTCTTCATCTATAAAATGAGCTGAAGAAAGAAATGGCAAATCAACTCCAATATCTTTGCCAACCCCCCAAACAGCATCACAAAGAGTAGGACGTGACTGAAACAACTGAACAACAATATTTTCTCGGATTTCTCTTGGCTGTTTAAATAAACAGGTTTATTTGCTATATGATATGCATGTTTGTTATGGAAATGACGAGTAAGAAGGTCACATCTGAATATATACCTTTGGTTCCTCTTTCTCTGCTAAGATATTGTGGTCAGAAATGCAGTTAGAACCTAAAAATTAATTCCCCTAGACTAGTGGTTTTCAAAGTATGGCCCAAAGAATCCCAGGGGATCTCTAAATTCAAAATTAGTTTTTAAAATTAACTAGAGATTTGAAGGGGTAGAGGTTAGTGGAGTGTGGGGAACATTCCAGTAGAGGGACAAAAGGAAGCAAAAGCAGGAAGATGTGAGATGGCATTCAGTATTAAGAGTAGCAAATGGGGTCAGGGGTGGGGAGTGGGGAGGGGAAATGTGTGTTTGAAGGATTTTAACTAGAGTAGCCTGGAAAATTAAGTTGGAACTACTTGTGTGAAAGATTTTAAATGCCAAATAGGGGATTTTAAATGCTTCTCCTTCAGTTACCAACATCTCACCTAAATTACTACAATGGTCTCTTAACAGGTCTCTGCCCTCAATATACATGTTCACATGTTAACTACTTCTGATCATGTTATTTCTTTTTTCAGTCAAGACAAGGATCTATGTATGTTACTTCAGCTTTAAATGTCCATTTTAATTTTCTCTCTTGGAGACAAATCTCTCTAATGAAGGCTTGTGCATTCAATCCTTGTCATGTATAAAATTGTATGAGGAGGATAGCATTATTCTTGCTGGATCAGATCACAATGTGACTCCTGCAAGTTCACTTTTTTGCCTTTAAGCTGGGAGCAAAATATATTTATGTCTGCTGTCTATGCAAATTGCATTACCTTTAACCCAAGTTTATGGTGCTTTAGAACATATTCTTAGAATAAAAATCAGTCAGAACAGATCACAGATATATAATCATGCATCAAGTTTCACATAGAAACAAGACATCCACGTACAATTTTATATGCTAACACCTACATCTTTGCAGAAAGAATGGTATACACACTAAGCTCTCTGAAAATTCTCTTTGCCTGCAATAGTTTCTGTGATTACCTGAAGAAGTCTTTGGCCCTTTACCTACTATATAACTGGAAGGAAGGAAGGAAGGAAGGAAGGAAGGAAGGAAGGAAGGAAGGAAGGAAGGAAGGACGGAAGGAAGGAAGGAAGGAAGGAAGGAAGGAAGGAAGGAAGGAGAGAGAGAGAAGGAAGAAAAGAGCAAAGGAAAGGAGGGAAGGAAGGAGGAAAAAATGAAATTTCTAAACATCTTTAAGAAGAATTTCTTGAAATTTCTTATTATATGTTTGATATTAACCCATTCTGAGTATAGCTTTAAGATTGTATCTCTGTGACCATAAAGGAAAGAATTGATTATATCAATTCTAAAAATAAGAAGATTCAGTGTTGGGGGTGGGAGAGGTGTAAATCATTTAACCAACTGTATCAGTCAAGTCAGATGATCTGTTATTTCCAAATAAAGAAAATATAGAAATATATTCTCTTATATGTTCTGACCTATAAAACTAAGGGATTATTATTACCATTTAAGTAAATAATTTCTTAGAAAGTTTAGTTTTGAAATGAGAATCCAGAATAGTTTACACAACACAAAAATGCTTCTGTTCTATTTAGGGTCATTAATGTAGATCATTCTTTAATGTTTCAGAATGTATCTGCATGATTTCATTCAATTCAACAAACATACACAACAAACATGTACTCTTGTTCAAGGCACTTTACAGACTATGTTCAAGTCATTTCTATTTTCTGTAAAATATTCTTCTCTGTAGTAAAATTCAGCAGAGGCTAACTCTATAGTATAGAATGACAAAATAAGAATTTGGGATACAGATTCTGCTAGCATATCATCCATAATCAAAATTCCTGGCTGTTAGTTTAATAGAGTGTTTTGCGTTCCCCCTCTTAACTCCTACAGAAAGACATGCTGAACAAGTTAGCTATGTCAATAGATGTCTGCTAAGCTTATGACTTGAATTCCAAAAGGCCTGAAAGAATTTTTTAAAAAACATTGTCCTAACATTGCTTCTGCATTAACATTGCTGACCCAATTAAAAACACACATAGATGTTTTAGTATTTGTAATATTCTTGTGATTTAAATGACAAGGCAACTTTAAATAAAGTGTAAAGACTAGTTTTCAGTTTTCAAAAGTCATTTTCTTTAACACAATAAATCTGGTTCTCCCATCATCTGCTCTGAGCATAGACTTAGATAAACCCGAGATCATGTTTTCTGCAAATTTACACAAGGCTAAGAAAAATGAACTTGTACAATAATGGAGAGTCTTTCTACACAACTTTTTTTCATGTCTGTGATCTGGGTTTGAAGGATGTTCAGAAATCAGGCTTCTTGCTAGTAGGGGGGTAAGGACAAATTCTGAGCCTGCTTACTTAGGAAGAAGAAAAAACATCATTTCTTCTTGCTGTCTCTTAGGTTAACCTGCCTGAGCCTGAGATGTCCCACCAGAGGAAAAAAAAAACAACCAGGTATGATTTATTGAGTTCCCCCTATAATTTCCCCCTCTCCTAGGTCTATTTCCATGAAAGTACTTCTCCTTCACCCCTTTCAGTTACACAAGGGACCCCTAGACCATATCCAGGTATAGATAACCTTCCAGAATAAATTCCTCAATGATTCACTAACTTCAGTCCCATAATATCTTTCCCATTCCAGTGATGCTGAACCTCCAACTGTCATTATTAAAATCCTTTCTCTCTTCCCTTCTACTCAGTCCCTGTTTATATTCCCCTGTACCCTGTCCCAACAATGTCCCATTCTAGCTCCCCACTTCACCCACTGGGCTCACTAGAATGCCTGCTCCATAGGTAACAAACTTACTTTCATCCTAAAACTTTTCCTTTCCCATTCCTTCCATCTTCTGCCTCTCACTGAAATTTGACTCCCTTTTGATGACAAAGTCTCCTTGGCCATCCTTTTCATCACTGGATGCCCTTTCACTTATATCCCCTAATTTTCTAGTTGAAATGGAGAAATTGTCCTACTCCTTTCTTCCTACTGTCACTTCCAGGCATTCTCTCTGCTAGTATCTCTATCAGTAATTTCTCTTCTTTAAAAGTTCATTCAAATCACATTTAGCACAATTGAGATTCTGGCAGTTGGAATTTATTCCACTCCAGAACACTCTCCTTTTCCTGAGTTTTTCAGCATCTACCTCATAGATCTTTCCTTTCCAACTCTTGACCTCATACAAAGGGACTTCAACATAAATATTGATATTCCCTCAAAATATCCAAATTGATATTCCCTTAAGTTCCCAGTTCCCAAATGAGTAAATGAAATATTCTTTTATAATCATATCTTTCTTGAATTGTGGACTGCTTATCATCCAGAATGCACTCTGATTTGTTTATGAAAAAGCCACAACTCTGGCACTTGAAATTCCTCCAGGATCTCTCCTTCCCCTGGGAATGGGGTTCTCTAACTAATTCTTTTCTATATTTCCCACCTTGTCTCCTCATTTCCCTGACTTCATTTGCTTGAAAACTATGTATACTGTCCCCATTCATTATTTGGCAAGCTACTCGACAGAGGCTGACAGTCCCCCATGTGTATATTGTACTTCCCTGCTTAATAAAAATCTTTTTTTAACTCCATAGGCTTTGTCTCCCTTTGGTTTTCTTCCCTAAAAGGGGGATTTAGATATCAAGAAGTGGCTTTTGTGTTCTCTGAGTATTTTCCCTCTTTAGGGGGAAGAGAGATCTAAATTCCCTAAAGAGAGCATCTACAGCTAATAAATAAGCTACCTCCTACAAAATAGCCTTTTCCAATCTACCTCAATGCTAATGCTTTCTTTCCTGTTGATTATCTTCAATTTTTTCTGTTTATGTCTTATTTATACATGGTTGTTTGATTCCCCACCCCCCTCAATTAGTCTACTAGTTCTTTGAAAGACAGGACTGCTGTATCCCCAGCACTTAACAACACAAGGGCTCTGGGCCATGTGCTTGGCAGATAGGAGTCACTCAAAAAATGCTTTTTTCATTTCAGGTGGTTTTCTATCCTTAGTTTTAATACAAAATAAGTAGATTGCCAACACAAAAGGATTTCCTTCTTTCGGTGACTCTCTGAAATATCTGGGGCTGCTGGTATTGCAGCAGCATGGGGCCCAGTCTTTCTTTCAGGGAAAGAACAATTAATTATTCAAAGGACCAGTTCCAATACTTGCCTCTGTGTCTTTTAGAGATAAGACTCCCACTAGTAGGCAGTTTAAGGTCGGTTATTCTTTTTCAAGAACAGACACTGGGAGAAAAGTGGAGAAATAGATTTTTCCAGTCACATCTCTGAAGAACACAAAATTTCATTCTAGGAGGAGGGAGCAAAAGGAGAGGATTAGACAAAAATGATCTATTCCTCTAAGTAGTAATTTGACAAATGTTATAACAAAGATTTAAAATTATAACAGTAGTAATATATAACCAAATCCTGTAGAGAAGTATGTTTAAGGAATGTCTTATGAAAACATAACAACTTTGGAGCGCGCGCGCGTGTGTGTGTATGTGTTATTTATATCCATTAATGGGAATATTTTTGTATCTATACTAAATGTAATGGGCTGGGACTGAAATGGGCTGATACTTCATAATTCAGATCAGAAATTGGAATGAAAGAAGATACTGATAATTGTTCTAACAGCCAAGAAAAGGAGATTAACTTACTTAGCCATAGCAAGGAAAGGATGCTTAGAATGGGGAAGGGATGGTCATAAAGGATAAAGTATAACTTGAGTTGTAACAAACATGTTCATGATAATGGTCAACAGTTCTGAGGCCTCAAAATGACATCCAATTCAGAGATGTTGTTTTGTACCCAGGTGACCAGAAAGCTGTATCTGTGGCCCAAGCTTCAATCCCCTTATTCAATTAAATCTAAAAGACAATTGCAGTACCTTTTGAGGAAAAGCCCAGAATACCTTATGGATTGGAGGGTGTTAGTATATTGCTTCAATTATAATATATATGTCTGAGTCAGAAAAATCTGAGTTGAAATTTTACTCTGACCAACTTGATCTGAATAAATCATTTACCTTTTTGGTATAGCTCAAATGTGGAAGAACCAGTACCCCAAGGTTATACCCCATGCAGATTAAACTAATTTTTCTTTAGAAAGTATTGAAACTTTCTTTGAGACTTTTGTTTACTCATGAAAATAAGTTTCATATTGTTGAGGTGGCTTCCTGTTTGTCTAAGTATCACAGGAAAGGACAAGCTCTAACTGGATCCAGATGCTTGACCAGTGGAATATCATTGGCATCTCAAAGGTAGAAGAATATAATTATATTCCTTGATGGGTTCTCCTTGATGAATATTCCTATCAAATATCCTTCCTCTCTTGAATTCTAAGTAAATCTTTTTTTAATTGTCAGATCTTTTTTTAAGTGTCTCCTTTTATTCCATTATTAAACCTGAGATAAACAGGCTTGATCAAAACTATCTGGTCTACAAAACAATCAAGCTGTAGACCAGGCGCCAATCTGTTCTAATAAAGTGAATTTATTCCCTGAGGAGTTCTCTATGAACAGGTCTAGTACAAAAAAAATACTATATCTAAATTAAATATAATTTTTGATATTTGGCATTCATATGACAGTATAAAATTTGACATTTATATAAGACAGTTTGACAGAAAAAAAAATGCAAGCATTGTCATCAAAGGGACTGAGTTCACAATTTGACTCTGTTACTTAATATATGTAATGTTGGGCAAACGATTTAACTTTTCAAGGCCTTTGCTTTCTTCACCTGTAAAACAAATCAGAATAGATAATCTCTAAAGTACTGCCTAATTCTAAATCTATAACACTATTATTCTTGTGGATTAAAATTTACAAGTATTATTCTAATATCTTGTTATAATTTGTTCTTGAAATCTATATCAATAAACCCATTGATAGAAAATATTAATGCAATTAATTAATGTACAGTATTGTAGCAACAGAGCAGGTAGATGACAGTGGATAGTGTCAGGCCTGAAGGTCAGAAGACTAGTCTTGATCTCATGATCTCAGATTATGATTGCAGACCCTTACTAGCTGTGTGAATCTGAGCAAGTCATTTAGCATCATTTGCCTCAGTTCCTCATCTGTAAAATGAGCAGAAAAAGGAATAAATCCCTCCAGTATCTTTTCCAAGAAAACCACAAATGGGACCATGTTTATTGTTTAGATCAGGATCGATTCAGATTGAATGTCTGTCATTTCTGCTTTGGCCCAAAGCTCCTCTCCCAGATTCATTCATTTATTTATTTAGATTTTTTTTTTTTTGGACTGGGTCAAAGAGGAGATTCTTTGCCTCAATTGTTACCCAGTCTTAATCACTGAATAGGTGCAGCCTCACTCATGCTAAAATCTGTTGAAGATCTGAACTTAAAAGGCCAGACTTTCTCATTTCATCCAGGGCCATCTCTAGTCCTGATCTATATCTGGCCACTGGACCCAAATGGCTCTGGAAGGGAAAGTGAGGCAGTGACTTTGCATAGCCCTCTCTCAGTTAAATCCAATTCACTTGCATTTCATGGTATCACTTCCCTGATCTCATGGTCCTCTTAGAGAAGAAAAGGATAAACAACAACCCAAGAGAAGACCAGGGCTAAAAGGGGAACTCCTTAATTCCTTCCGTGGTTCCTTCTTGCCTAGGCTCCTTCTTATCAACTTGGGCCGTGCACTATTGGCTCAAAGTTGAGTTTTAGGCTTTCTTTAATGAAGGAATTCTTCACCTTTTTTCTGTCATGGATTCCTCTAACAATATGGTGAAATTTGTAAGGCTAATTCTCAAAATAATATATTAAAAAGCATAAAGCAAAATACATAGGATCAAAAAGGAAACTAATCATATTAAAAATACAGTGATCAAAATATATTTAAAACAGTTCATGGACTTCAGGTTAAGAACCCCTGATCTAAACCATGGAAAATGTAAAAGTGAAATTCACTTTGAAGTTATAAGTGTTGATAGTGTTGAGATTAACTACGCAATTCCATAGTTATTAAGGGTTAAGTAATTATTCCCCAATGCTGGAACCCTCAAAAACAAATGCACAGCTGAGGAGGGTTTTTTTTTAATGCTGAAGGAATAAAGGTTGATGAGTTTAAGTGGGCTGTCTTTAGTTCCTTGGAGAGAAATTATAAAATGTGGAACTTCCAGCTACAAACGCATAAAGCTGAAAACATGTCTAAAGACATCTCTTGCCTCTGTGCTGGAATTTCAAGTGACTGACTCAAGTACTGTATTCAAGATCTTCACTGGTAAAACAATTAAGCCCCACTCAGCACCAAATACAGTAGTACATCTGGGACTAAGCCAGTATTTGGGTAGGACTCAGAAAAAAGACAGATGCATTTGGGTGAGTTCAATTTTCCTAACAGTACAGCTGAGTAAACACAATTTCTCTTTATGCTTCAAACAGAGAGTAACAGCATAAGATTATGAAGCCATCAGGTGCCTGAGGCGAAACAGAGGCTACATAGAACTGCCCCAGAAAAGCTCCATTCTTTACCACCAGCATCTTCATCAAGCATCATGGAGTTCTAAGAGGTCAACCAAGTTTAGGTTAGACATGGTCTGTCAGTTTCCAAAACATTATTTCTCAGTCTCAGAATAACTGTTTTCAGTCAAAGACCATCTCTCAAGCTACCACAGAGCTTTCTCCCTTAATTTTTCCTTTGTTTAGGACAAATTCTCAGCCATCAAGATCAAATTAAAAATAGAAAATGAACCATGTTTGTGCATTATTCCCTATGATTTTGTACACAATGTGTCTTGAGTGATTTCTTCATTAGAATTTGTTCAGAGGGGCAAGACTATATAATATACATGCATGTTAGCACATTATGGTTTGAGTAGATCCATATGGTTGAGTGTATGGGATGATAAGCTCACTTTAGGCGCCCCTGATCCCTAAACTGACCTCAGAATTTAAATACTGGAAAAATATGACAAGTCAAGAATACAAGTTCAAGGGATCTTCTGACAAAATCTAAACAATATATTTCTGGCTGCGGAGGATTACTTACATCTCAAGCATTCTTTAGGTCCATTCTGGTGTAGCAAGGCCATTCCAGGATTAGATTAGTTTACAGGTTAGGATGGATAGAGTAATGTATATCCTTCCACAAATCCCAAGGTACAAATCCCAATGTAGTAAGTTTTCCTGATAAAAGATTTTAACAATTTTAAGGGTAAAATACTGTCCTAGGTCTCATATATCTCATCTGTTAAATAGACTAGATATCCTCTGAGGTCAACTCTATATCCCCCCAAAAATATGTTCATATGACCCTATCAGCCTTTTTCAAACAAATCTCTATCTAGCCAGGCCTCCCCCAGCTTATATTTGTTGTGAAGACTTTTATTTTAAATACAAGTGTAAGAGTTTATTATAATTATTCTTATAGAATTCCAACCATATGATTCAATCCAAGATTTTTGGCCTGTCAAGATCTTTTTGGACTCTGACTGACATCCCATGTGTAAGCTAATCTTTGCAGCTTTAGTTCATCTGCAGATTTGATGCCACTTATTCCTTTATTCAAATCACTGAAAAAATACATTAAACACAAAAGCAAGCACAGATTTCTAAGGAACTCCACTGGAGACTTCCTTTCAAGTCAAGTCATTAACAACTACTTCTTGGGTTAGATCATTCAAACAGAGCAAAATCCATCTAACTGTACTATTATCAGAATTAAATAGAAACAGATCCCTGCAGTCTGCATATTGATTTAAAAAAAAACAAATTAACATAATCTGTGCTGTATTGTATTTTTATTTATTTTGTACACATTTTCAAATTATCTTTTAATCTGTTTCTGGTAGCACTCTGGAGTTTTGACCTGGCATAGTTTGACACCTCTCAACTGTAGCCCATAGCTTTCCATCTTTTCTACAAGATTTTGTCAAAAACTCTGCTGAAATGTCAAAAGGAAATGAGTTTGAATCCTGCCTCTGACATTTCCTAGAAATCTGATCATGGGTAAAATCACTTAACGTTTCTAAACTTCTGAGGCAGCTAGGTGGCTCAGTGGATAGAGCACCAGCCCTGAAGTCAGGAGACCTGAGTTCAAATCTGGCCTCAGACAATTAGGACTTCCTAGCTGTGTGACCCTGGGCAAGTCACTTAACCCCAATTTCCTCAGCAAAAAAAAAAAAAAAAGAAAGAAAGAAAAAAAAAAGAAATTTCTAAACTTCTAATATGTGTGTGGGTATATATATGTATATATAATGCATTATAATATATAACATATAAAATAAGCATAAATATATATAATGTACAAATATAGATATATCTATATCTACATATCACTTACCTCATGTTTTCTGTATGACCTCACTTAAAGTAAGGTTTGAAGCTCAACTTAGAGAGTAATAGTAAAGTGCTTTATGAAGACCAGCTAATACAGTATATAAGTAAAGAAAATCTCTAACATTCCACCAATCTGCAAACTGAAATAACTATGTCAAAAAAAAAAAGGAAAGGAGATGAGTCTAGCATCAGCTGTTGTTGATTGAGCTCTGGCTCCTTGTGAGAATGATATTCTTTTCTACATGTCCTATAATCAATCATCAAATAATTCAAGAATTTTACCAAGAATTGAAATCATGTTCAATAATCAAGAGCTTGCAACTCTATCTTCTACTTTTTTTAAACCAGAGTACCATTTGCTCTTCTTTTCTCTAGTCTTTCTTTTATATGGTTAAGAACAATTGTACAAAGATGAAATTATTCTGCATATCATTTAGAATAAATTTTAAAGTCTGTCTCACCCACCCCCATTATATTGAACATTTTTTTCTTATTTAGTTAAAAATAACACTGCTGCCCTATCAATCAGGGAAAGAACAAGATTCTTTTTAAAATAAATTAAATATAACAGAATGTTATACAGAATTGTAGTAATTTATAATCTAGCTTCCTCATTTTACATTCTTTCCAAGGTAACGGACAGTGACTCAAAAATCACATCTGCCAGGAATTTCAGTACCCTGGAATGGTCATTTATCTGGCTCTGGTAACTTGAACTCATTCAGAGCAGTTATGCTCTCTTAGTATCCCAACTTACCTTGGCTATCATTTCCCTATTGTCCATATATGTTATGTCTTTTCTCATCCAAAGGTCAAGCTCCTTGACAGAGGAAAAAAATCAAATAGGAGTTGACTGACTACACTTTCTGTCCATGTGGTATCATCTCATCTCCTTGAGCAAAGGTCCTCTCTCTTCTTTGATCCCTTTCTCTAATATAGAAAAAGAAATACTATTTTGGGTTGGCCTTGGTTTTTCTAGTTGACTTGAACTCATTTTGAGTTTTAGTGTTCCTGATACTATTTATAGGACCATGTAAAATTTTTTTTGGTTTATTCTCTATTAATTGCCCTTACTTCCATCTCTGGTGTACCTCTTTTGAAAATCAAATTTGTTTTGTATACATATTGGTATCTCTAGACATTTACCTCTTACCTCCCCTATCATAATTACCTGTTTTCAAAAATCCAAAAATTTAATGTACCTGTGTCTGTGTGTGTCTATACATATACATATATATGCATATATGCAGTATATCCTTTTTCACATTTCTGTTCTTCCATTCCAATAGTAGGTAAACTAATAACCCTTCAGATGGTCCAACCCCCCAGGCAGCTTGGAAAGGGGAGTGCTTCAAATAAGGAATCAATTGTTAAAATTGTAGAATTTGTAAACACAAGAGTCTTCGAGATGGTCTTTTTGGTTTCATACCTCAAGCAATTAAACAGCAATTGCATCCTTTCCTCCGGGACAAAAATTCTAAGAAAACATAATATTTGAACACAGATTGTTCTCTATTCCCACATAATCCTAAAATCCTGTAACAACTATTGAACAAATTCAGTCTTATCTGTAGACTAGCAAAAGAATAATGTATGACTTTATTTTATACTTAATAGTTATTGATGAATAACATGATAGGGATGGTGACTGAAATTGAACCTCTGATTTCATTGAACTCCAAAATAGAGACTTCATCCACCAAAGTAGCCCTACCCACCCCCACCCACACCTCAAAAACAAATCTAGGATTTCTCTGCAACTTATGACTGTTGCCTGAAGAGTAAGTAAGTAAGTAAGAGTGACTTACTCAGGGTCATAAAACCAGTGTGAGTCAGAAGCAAGATTTAAAGTCAAGACTTCCTGACCCAGCATCCAGCTCTCTATTTACTATGGGGCACTACCTATTGAAAAGACACCTTTGACTACTATTGACAATTTCAAAGGAAAATCATTTTATTCCTCCCTAATTCTTTATCCTCCTCACCACAGTAACTGTTTCAGACCAATTTTTTTCTTAAACTTCTCTTACTACTCCCTTCTACCCTCAAAGCTAAGAAATTTGCTCCATATTTTATTGAGAAAAAAAGAGCTCCTTCCTCCCCCCTTCTCTACATCTCATAAACCCTCAATATCATTTCCCATTTTCTGTTCTTTACTCTAGTTCCTGATTATAAAAGTGCTTCTTCTTTTCACCAAGACTAACCCCTAAACATTTTCTAAAATTTCTATATGTCCTCATTCCCTCTCACTTTTGCCCAGCAGATTGTCCCTACAAATGGGAGATAATCATTTCTAATATCTCTATTGCTAGCTACTGGATCATTCCCTACTATCTATAAATAGTCCAAGTTTCCCCGTTCTTAAAAAAAATAAAAATAAAAAGGAATTTCTATTATCCTTGAGCTATCTTCTCATATAACTCATTCCTTTCCCAGTCAAAATCTTTGAAAAAGTTGACTTTATTAATTCCCTCTACCTTTCCTTTTCCTCTTTTCAAGCTGTTGAAATCTGGTTCTCCACTTCATCACTCATCTGAAACTACTCTATTCAATGTTATTAATATATATCAGCTGGTTTCTTCTCAATCCTTATCCATCTTGACCTCATTGCAGCATTTGATACTGCTGACTACTCTCTTTTCCTGGATATTATCTCCATTCTCTGGGTTTTTGTCAAACTATTGTGTTCTCTGGGTCCTTCTCCTCCCCATTTGAATCTTTATCTCTTTAATTACCATTACATGATAAATAGAGCTTCTCAGACACTTTTAAGAAGATGCCCAAGGAGGGACAGCTAGGTTACACTGGCCTTAGAAGAAGGGGGACTAAAGTTCAAATTTGTCCTCGGACACTTATTAATTTTGTAACCCTGGCCAAGTCACTTAACCAAAAAAAGAAGACTCAGGGAATGCAGATTTTAAAGTCTTTGAGGGAAGGAATTAGGTCATGTATTTCTTTTGTACCATCTCAAGTGCAATTTTTTTCAAGAAAGAGCCAAATTTCTCCCCTTAATGTGGGAGCAGTGTACCCCCACTGCTCAATTCCCCACCCTCTCTTTTCTTCCTATATTCTCTTTCTTTGTAACATCATTATCTCCTCTGAGTTCATCACTCATTGCTATTCAAACTTTTTACTCTTTCCTAAGTATTTATTCTCACTCTGTTGCCAATCTTGGTTATTTCTACATGCATAATATCTTTCATATCTATCCCCTTTTTTCTGCATGTACAGTCATTAATCTAATTCAGGATGTCACAGGTCTTTCTCTCATTTGCTCTATTGTAAAACTCTACTTTTTGATATCTCTGCCTCAATTAATTCTCCATTCAATGATTTTCCTAAGTACAGATTATCTCTCCCTTCCTCAAGAAGGTCCCATGGCTCTATCTTGACAAAAACTGTATTTGGGACAGTGCAAAAGAAATACATGACCTAGTCTCTTGTCTCAAAGATTTTATAATCTTCACTCCCTGGGAAAATAATTTTGAGGCAAGGTTAAATAACAAAGTTAAGTCACACAGACAGTAAGTGTCTGAGGCCATATTTGCACTCAGATTCCCCTGGCAGGATCCATGCTGTAATTATCACACCACCTAGCTGTCCCTCCCTGGGAACTTCTTAAAAGTATTTGAGATGCTCAGTCTATCAAAGACAAGTTCCTTCCTAGAAATGAATAAGTGTTGCTAAACATATACTCTAAAGTGGTTAGGGATCAAATGATAGATATATCTATATAAAGAGAGAAAGAGACAGAGCAGACAGAGAGACAGAAAGAAAGAGAAAGACAGACAGACAGACAGACAGAGGGAGGGAGGGAGAGAGGGAGGAAGGAGAAAAAAAGAGAGAGAGAAAAAGAGAGAAAGAGAGAGAGAAAGACAAAAACAGAGAGACTAAGAGAGACAGAGACAGACAGACAGAGCAACAGAGACAGAGAGAAAGAGAAAGACAGACAGACAGACAGACAGAGGGAGGGAGAGAGGGAGGAAGGAGAAAGAAAGAGAGAGAGAGAGAGAGAGAGAGAACAGGTGGTTTCCTAATGCTAGACTTAGAAGGGAATTGCTCTGTAAAAGGAATACATGGAAATATGTGAGTGATAAAACTCAAAAGATATCAATAAAATCCATTGTAAAAATAAGTAAACTTTTTAGGAAATAAAAATCATGAGATTCTTCCTTCCCCCACACAGATGGGAACCTGTAAATTCCTTTAGAATGGAAAATTATTTTTTCAGTATATTTCTGGCCAGTTTCTGTCATTACTTTTTTTTTTAATTAACCAGCATTTTCCCCTAGGACATACTCCCAATTCTGGGAGAATGATCAGAGTAAAAACTAAAGAGTTCAAGTTAGGGCTAAAGTCAATCAATGGACTTACTACCTACTTACTACCTCCAGGGAATCTGTTCTGAACCCTATTTATTAGAAATGTCTGGGTGTGTGTGTGTATGTGTGTGTGTTTCTTTCAACAAGGGATGCAATTGGTGATCTACACAATTTATAAGTCTGATAGCCCAAGGATTCATCTCATATGAGGGTACCTGAGTAACTTGAATACTAACATAGTATAATAGAAAGACCAGTGGTTGTAGAGTCAGGAGTCTTGGGTTTAAATCTCAACTTTCTATCTAATCAAAAGATAATGATAATTTTTTTTACTCTACATTTTTTTACTAGAAACCATCTCCAATATTTCTTAATTTCAGTGCCTTTGCTCTTTTATGTATTTGCTATTTTTCCCTCATATAGTTTGCCTTGTATATATGTGTTTTGTATATTTTCTCTTCCATTAAATTATAAGTACACTGAAGGCAGGGATTTTGTCTTGCCTCTTTTTGTATATCTCATGCTTAGCACAGTATCTGGCACATTTGTTAAGTTGTTTTCCAGTCATGTCTGACTCTCTGTGACCTCATTTGGGATTTTCTTGTCAAAGACACTGGTGTGTTTTGCCATTTCCTTCTCCAGTTTATTTTATACATGAGGAACTGAGATAAACAAGATTAAGTGATTTGTCTAGGGTCACACATCTAATGTCTAAGGCCAGATTTGAATTCATGTTCAAAATAATAATTTCCAAATTTCACAAGATACAGCTGATGCTATCAGAAGTTCAGAGTTCAAATCTATTCTTAGATGGATTAATTGTATGATCTTGAGCAAGTCACTTCACTTTTCAACATAATCTGTTTAGGTTGTTGTTCCTGATTTTATTTTTGAGAGACATTTGGGGTAAAGTGACTTGCCCAGGGTCACACATATAAAAAGGGTTAAGTGTCTGAAGGTTCCCCTGACTATGGAGCCGGTTGTTCTATCTACTGTGCCATCCAACTGCCTGCCCTTTCAGGATTGTTGTGAGGATCAAATGAGATAATATTTGTTTAAAGGGTTTAACACAGTGTCTTGCAGATAATAGTCATATACATAAATGCTTCTTCCCTTCCCCCATTTTAAGGTTTGTACCTCACAACAACCCCATGAAGTAGGGAATGCAATACAGCTTCATAATTTCATAGACTTAAATCATTCTGATCACTTGCTGGTCAACTGTTACCCACGGGACAAACAAAACAACCCGGCTGAAGCAGCCAGGACCTTGAGCTGGAAGGTCACTTACATTCTCTGAGACTCTTTCCTCATCTGTAAGGTGAAGATGAATTCTGAAATCCTTCCCAGTTTTAGAGCTGGAATTCATGATTCTTTATGATATGGGATTGGGCTATGAAATGATGTTTACAAATCAATTTATCTTTTTCATTTTGTACTTGCAGAAAATGGTTTCAAGTAATTTTAAATATAAAAATATTTATAGGGTAACAGATTTTTTAAATGTGAAGAAACTGATGTTATCTTGGTTAAATACGTCCATGGCTTTGCTGAACCCCTTTTGGGTTAGCCTGCCACAGCTTCTGCCTTGTGGAGTCTTTCTCCTCATCCCACTCCCATGCCTTATGGTGTCTTTCTCCTTCTTATGGCTAAGTAATTCTTTTAGGGGGCTAAACACCTCTATGGATTTGTTTTTGTTGTTTGTCCTTCGTTCTCGAAGAAGACCATGACATGTCTCAGTCCCTTTCTTCTGGTTAATTGTGAGTTCCACTGGGGAATTTATATTTTCCATTGTTAATTGTTAAAATCACTTTCCCTTCTAACTATATGCTCTCCCAAATCTATTTTATATTTATCCACTTCTGGCATTTATTTACCTCTTCATTTTGCTTATAATGATAAATACATTTTTTAACAAGGAGAAAGCTCTTGTGAGTTCTTTACATATGAATTGCTACTGAACCCCAACATTCAGTATGCCCTACACCTCAATCTCATCAGAAGCAATTGTCAGGGGCAGTTAGTTGGTGTATAGATAGAGCACCAACCCTGAATTCAGGAGAACCTGAGTTCAAATCTGGTCTCAGACACTTAACACTTCCTAGTTGTGTGACCCTGGGCAAGTCACTTAACCCCAATTACCTCAGCAAGAAAAAGAAGAAGCAATTGTCATAGAGAACTAAGACATTCACCAAATAAATTTGCCTGTATTATAAATAATGTCCTCATAATTTAGCTATTCCTGTCTTTGGGAATAATAAACCCAAACTGATGCATTACCAGCTTCAGAATAGCAGCTACAGCAGAGGTTTCAGTGGCACCCCACTCCCTTACCACCATATCCAATTTTTCTTATTAAAAATGTAAACCTCCCCTCCCCCCCAAAAAAAAACCCTATGATTTTTATATCACTCAAGAAATTCCTTGGAAGATCTAAAACTATATTATAAATCAGCAGCCATCAGAACCATTTGGTATTGGCTAAGAAACAGAGTTGCAGATCAATGGAATAGGTTAGGATCACAAGACACAATAATCAATGGCTATAATAATCTAATGTTTGATAAACCCAAAGATTCCAGCTTCTGGGATAAGAACTCGATATTTGACAAAAATTGCTGGGAAAACTGGAAAATAGTATGGCAGAAACTCGGCAGTGACCAACACCTAACACCCTATAACAAGATAAGGTCAAAATAGGTTCATGATTTAGCTATAAAGAGCTAAAATATAAACAAATAAGGAGAACAAGGATAGTCCACCTCTCAGATCCTTGAAGAAGGAAGGAATTTACATCCAAAGAAGAATTAGTACAGTATGAAATGCAATAGTTTTGATTAAATTTAAAAGTTTTTCTATGAATACCCTTTGACCCAGCAGTGTTTCTATTGGGCTTATATCCCAAAGAGATCTTAAAGGAAGGAAAGGGACCCACATGTGTAAGAATGTTTGTGGCAGCCCTTTTTGTAATGGCAAAGAACTGGAAACTGAATGGATGTCCATCATTTAGAGAATGGCTGAACAAACTATGGTATATAAATGTTATGGAATATTATTGTTCTGTAAGAAACGACCAGCAGGACAATTTCAGAGAGGCCTGGAGAGACTTGCATGAACTGATGCTGAGTGAAACCAGCAGAACCAGGAGATCATTATACACGGCAAGAACAATACTATATGATGATCAGTTCTGATGGACATGGCTCTCTTCAACAATGAAACATTTCAAACCAGTTCCAATTGTTCGGTGAAGAAAACCATATACACCCAGAGAGAGGGATATGAAATGTGGACTACAACATAACATTTTCATGCTCTCTATTGATGTTTGCTTGCATTGTGTTTCCTTTCTCTGATTTTTTTCCTTGTAGATACTATTTTTCTTGCACAACAATGATAATTGTGGAAATATGTGTACATATATTCGATTTGTCAAGTATTTTAACATAATTAACATGGAGTGGATTTCCTGCCATCTAGGGGAGGGGTGGGGATTAAGGGGGAAAAATTGTAACAGAAAGCTTTGTAAGGGTCAGTGTTGAAGAATTACCCACACATATGTTTTTCAAATAAAAAGCTTTAATAAAAAAATAAATTTAAAAGTTTTTGTACAAACAAAATCAATTCAGACAAGATTATAAGGGAAGCAGAAAGCAGGGGAAAATATTTACATCCAAGTCCTCATTTCTAAAATATATAGAGATTCATATTTATAAGAATACAAACCACTCTCCAATTAATAAATGGTCAAAGGATATGAACAGACAATTTTCTGGTGAAGAGATTAAAACCATTTTCTAGTCATATGAAAAAATACTCTAAATCATTATTGATCAGAAAAATGTAAATTAAGACAACTCTAAGGTACCCACTATTCATCTCTCATATTGGCTAAGATAACAGGAAAAGATAATGATAAATGTTGGAGGGGTTATAGGAAAACTGGGATACTAATACATTGCTGGTGGAATTGTGAACTGATTTAATTATCCTAGAGAGCAATTTGGAACTATGCCCAAAGGGTTATCAAACTGTGAATACCTTTTTAATGAGCAGTGTCTCTACTGGGCCTGTATCCCAAAGAGAGCATAAAAAAGGAAAAAGAACCCATATGTGCAAAAATGTTTGTGGCAGCCCTTTTTGTGGTGGTAAGGAACTGGAAACTGAATGGATGCCGATCAGTTGGAGAATGGCTAAATAACTTATAGTACATGAATGTTACAGAATATTATAGTTCTATAAGAAACGATCAGCAGGATGGAAACTGATGTTAATTGAAGTGAGTAGAACCAAGAGAACATTATACACATCAACAAGGTTATGTGATGATCAATTCTGATGACATGACTCTTTTCATCACTGAGGTGATTCAGGCCAATTCTAATGAACTTGTGATGGAGAGAGTCATCTGCAACCAGAGAGAGGACTATGGGAACCAAATGTGGATCACAATACAATTTTTTCACCTTTTTTGGTTTTTTCTCTTTTTTTTTTCTTTTTTGATCTGATTTTTTTTGTGCAGCATGACAAATATGGAAATGTGTATAGGAGATGTTTGATTTATTTTTCTTGTGCAGCAAGATAATTATATAAATATGTATGCATAAATTAGATTTAACATATATTTCTACCATGTTTAACATATATTGGATTATTTGCCATCTAGAGGAGAGGGGAAAGGAGGGGAAAATTGGAAGAAAATTTGCAAGGGTTAATGTTGAAAAATTAACCATGCATATGTTTTGAAAATAAAAAGCTTCAATTAAGAAAGAAAAGAAAAAAATATCTCTAAGAGAATTGTCTATGTTTAACATATATTGAATTATTTGTTATCTAGGGGAAGGGTGAGGAAAGGAAGGGAGAAAAATTTGGAATACAAGGTTTTGCAAGAGTGAATGTTGGAAACTATCTTTGCATATATTTTGAAAATAAAAATCTGTTATTTAAGAAAAAAGAAATTCTTTGGTAAATACCCAATTCCAAAATGTATTGGTAATGAGATTTTTATTTCTTAATTACTTAAGTATGAGAAAAGTAATGAAGTACAACTTATTAAGAAAAAAAATAGGAAAGCAAAAGTCACAGTTAAAGGGAAGGGAATTGCCAAAAAAAATGAATTTCATTTTTAAAAAGCAAAAATAACTATCTCTTATAGGTCTAAACATATCTCTAATCAGAACTGCAATTCTCTTGACTTAAATGTGCAGCAGATGACTAATTTCTTTATGACTACAAGATTTGTTTAATGATAGTTGTGTTTTATTTTGTTATGTTTTAAATAAATTCTAAAGTCCCTGTGTTCCCTGCTCTTGCATTTGTTGAATTTTTCAATAAATAGATGTGAGATAACATATGCCTGCTTTGGATGGTCTCTTATTGTTATCATCAATCAGTCTCACGATTGCTTGAGTTCACTAAAATTACTGAAGGGCATTCAAAGCTTTCTTGTTTCATCAATCAAGAGGCATAACCAAATCTTGGCAATTTCTATATTGTTAATTCTTCCATGGCCACGAACAAGTATATTATGTATATTATGGAGTGCAGAGAGGAGTCTTCTCTATCCTTAAACCTGATCACTTAAAGAGTGAATGGCTAATTCTGTGCTTGAATCATTGTGTTTTCTGGGTTTAGGGAAATTTTTTGCATGCAGATAGTAGGACTGAGATTACACTCCAGGAAATATGAGTTAAGTATGATTTTTAGGCAGAGCTCTTGGCCAGACAAGAGTAGAATAAAGCATACCTGGTATAATCTGAAGGACAAGCTAAGACTTGTATGTCCAAATAAATCCCCTACCACCATTCTGCCATTAGGCTTATAATTCCCTCCATTAAAATCATTCTTTGGGGCTAAAAGTATTTCTTAACCTGTGGAAATGCTCCTAGGGGGACAGAGAATTGTTGAAAGAGATAAAAAGTAAATCCATATGTTCATCAAGCATTTTCATTTTGATCTTTAAATCCAAGCAAACTTGCATCATGAATCTGGGCAATAAATAAGCATCCTTCGGTAATGATATGCCTCATTCATACTGAGATGACTACTTTTCAAATGTATACAGATGTTATTGTGATTAATAAAATACAGATTCATTTTAATTTCAATTATAATAGGGTGGGGGGTTTTGTCATCATGTATTTTCCAAGTGAACGAATTAGTAAATTAACTAAAAAGGTGTTTCTTTTTTATTTTGGTTATGCATGTACATTCATTTTTTAATATATATTTCTTTATGAATCATGTTGGGAGAGAAAAATCAAAACAAAAGGGGAAACTACAAGAGGAAAAAAAATGGAAGAAACAGAAAAAAAAAGTGAACATACATGTGTTGATTTACATTCAGTCTCCATAGTTCACTCTCTGGATGCAGAGGGCATTTTCCATCCAAAGTTTGTCAGGATTGGTTTGGATCACTGAATTGCTGAGAAGAATCAAGTCTGTCATAGTTTATTATTACACAATCTGCTATGTACAATGTTTTCCTGATTCTGCTTGTTTTTCTCAGGATCAGTTCAGATAAATCTTCCTAGGCCTTTCTAAAATCAGCCTATTCCTCATTTTTTATAGAATAATCATATTCCATTGCTTTTATATACCTTAACTTATTCATCCATTCCCCAATTTGAAAAGGATTTTCTTTGAGCTTCCTTTGGTGCAAAGCACTATATTAGTGGCTAGCAATACAAACAAGGAAGGAAAAGGAAGACAGAGAATAGGTTTAAGATGCAAATTAGATTTTAAAAATGTAAATATTTCATATCTACCTTACACTTGGCTATTATGAGGAAAGTATATTGCAAAACTTGAAATTCTATGGAGATGTAAACTATTATTTAATCAGTATCATTTGATTCCAGCTATTTAACTCAAACTGATTGAACTTTTTTTTGTTTGTTTGCTTCTATTTGTCCCTTTTCTTTCCTATATTTTGGAAATTTCTAGTGTGAAAGCTCTCTCCACTTATGTGGAACAGCCACTAATAACCACAATTTATAGTCTTGGAGATTTCCCTGGAACTCTGAGAGGTTAGCTGATTTGTTTATGGTCAGTATTCATCAAAGTTAGGCCTTAAATACAGTTTTGTTCCAACTTCAATAGTGATCTTGACCTAAAATCTTGTTACTTTAGGAGTGAAAACTAATTCCTTGTTTCTAAGGTTTTATAAAGTGAAGCACAAATAAAAACATGTTCATGTATAAAAAAGTAAACTTTGACTTATTTTGTAAATATACAAAGTATGGAATAAATATTGGTAATTAAAAGTTTGCCTAGAGGGCAGCTAGGTGGCACAGTGGATAGAGCACCAGCCCTGAAGTCAGGAGGACCTGAGTTCAAATTTGGTCTCAGACACATAACAGCTGTGTGACCCTGGGCAAGTCACTTAACCCCAATAGCCTCAGCAAAAAAAAAAAAAAAAAAAAAAAAAAAGTTTGCCTAAAATCATAGCAATAAGCTCATAGTATTCTGGAAGGGGAGGTTTACCTTAAAAATAATTTTGTACATGCTTCTCATTTTAAAGATGTAGAAAGTGAAGCAATGAGAGACTATATGACTTGCCTAGGAGTGGAGGAAGGTCAAGTTAGGACTAGAATCCAATACTCTTCTTTTCTCTATATCATGTTTATAAAGAAAAATTAACCACAATAAAAATTGCAAAACATTTATTAAGACAACTGAAGTGAAAACTTGTTTTTTCTGAAAATTGCTGAGAGCTATTTGCCATAGTACATTAGAATGAATTACAGTGGGAATGGAAACTTAATGGTCACTTCTCTTCAGAGAAAAATTACTTTGATGTGGATGGGAAATTCTTGAGCAATGCTGGAAATGAAAACCTAATATACTGTGAAGTGACTGGTATTCTTGAAATGGTCTAAATGAGAAGAGAATCTTACATAATACACTGTGGGTAGTAGGAGCCTGGCCCATCATAATCATCCATTCTAACAACATTCCAAGTAAAAGACACAAATGGAAAAAGGAAAGAAAAGGATAATTAAAGTTAACTGCCCTTGAGCTTCATTTATGTCTTATTTAAAAAAAAAAAAAAAGTGCTTGGAAGATGATTTCACTGAGGTTAAAAGGTTAATTCTCTAAGATCTGATCAACATTTACACTTCTAAAGAAGCCTAAGCACTGTATTAAGAACATCAAAGGATAAAAGACCAGGGAAAATGCCATTTGGGATTAGAGAAAGTAGGCAAATGTTGGGGAAAAAATGCTTACATTTTTTTAATCCATCCAAAAGTGTTTGTGTTAGTTGAACTGTTATCATCCAAATGTAATAATAAAATTGAAAACATGGAAGATATATCTGACATCCCCAACAAAATCATATGTATGAAACTGTTCTGAAAACTGTTAGTTGAATTAGCCCCTACTTTAGAAGATGTCACTCTCTAAAGGAGGCAGGCAGCTGAAATAAAAATCAGTGCACACATAAATATGCATACAATCAAATCATGTTTATCTTACATTATCTAGGACAAATCTTTAAACCCAGAAAGGCCTTGCTTTTGGATCTCAGAAAATACATGTGCTATCTCCATCCAGCTGCCAGTAGATGAAATGAAACTACTGTATAACCATATTTGAAAACTATTGAAGAAAAATATAACTATATTTGAAAACTGTTGAAGAAAACTAAGAAGAAAACAGGTTGGCCTAATTGTGGCAAAAATTATAGAAAGCTTCCAGAAGCCTTACTCCAACAACAACAACAAATAATAATAATAATTATGTGTTGTTTTGCAATTAATGAAGCACTTTCTTCATAAAACTCTATAAAGTAGATAGTGCAATTATAATTGATCTAATTGAATTGAAGAAAAATAAGGTTCCCAAGCTGCTGAGATAGAGAAAGATGAGGCTTATTGTTCTCTGTGGCTATTGCTAACTTGAGAAAGAAAAAGTTGCAGAGGGTTTTATAGATGCTTCAGTATCCTGGTCAGCTGGTTTAATGAGTCAGCATGAATTGTGTTGTCATAAATACCATTCTGATTGGAAAATGCAAAACTAAGTGAATAAATATCTGGCTGGACTGGGATGGGATGTATATCCCAAAGATATCAAATTGTGTGAGCTTTGTCATTTTCTGTCTTAAAGAGGACTATTCACATAAATATCTAACATTTTTTGAAAGCCGTTTCATGGGGGAATGATAAATTGAAAGTTTTTATAGCTAAAGAGTAAAAAGGATCAATACTCAAGCAATTAACAGAGAGGCAGTTTTGTGAGTTACAGATGTTCTTTAAATGGACCAATAACATCAAAACATGCAGCCCAAAGCTGAGTTATCTTAAGCACTTAAGGTTTCCTCGCTCATATGCTTCCAATTCCTCTAAATGTGTGTCCATACTTTGTCACAAATATGTTCTGCATAGGAGAGTGTGGTCCAAATTTTATATGTATATTTTGATACACATATATGTATATCGTGACTGACTTTAGAATATCATGGTATTTCTTTTTGTTAAATAAATGATTATGTTTATGGCCTAAAAATGTCATTATTATGCTTGATTGGATGTATAAATACCTTACACTTCATGAGTGCATTACATTGTAAGTGGCTACACGTAAAGTTAAAAAACACATCAGATGGGAGCTCAAGAAATAGAAGGGTGAGTTGGAAGAGTGTATTCTTAGTATAACAGTGATTCTTAGGACATGAAAGAGTTTTACTCTGTGAGGTAATGGTCTAACTCTGGAAAATTTTAATTTAACTTAATCAAAATTATCCATTTAGCCTTTTATAATGTTCTCTAGTTCTTCTTTGGCCATAAATTCCTTCCTTCTCCACAGATCTAAGAGGTAAACTATCTCTTGTTCTCCTAATTTGCTTATAGTATCACCCTTTATGTTTAAATAATAAACACATTTCAACCTTATTTTTGGTATAGAGTGTTAGGTGTTGGTCAATGCCTAGTTTCTGCCACACTATTTTCCAGAATTCCCAGTAATTTTTGTCAAATAATGAGTTATTATCCCAGAAACTGGAGTCTGAGTTTATCAAACACTAGATTACCATAGTCATTGACTACTGTTTCTTATGAACCTAACCTATTCCACTGATTCACTATTCTATTTCTTAACCAGTACTAAATAGTTTAGATGACTGCTACTTTATAGTATAGTTTTAGACCTGGTACAGCTAAACCAATTTCTTTTGCTTTTTTTTTTCATTAATTACCTTGAAATTCTTGACTTTTTGTTCATCCAGGTGAATTTTACTATTATTTTTTCTAGCTCTATAATTTTCTTGGCATTTTGGTTGATATGGCACTGAATAAATATATTAATTTAGGTAGAATTTCAATTTTATTATATTAGGTCGGCCTATTCATGAACACTTGATATTCTTTCAGTTGTTTAGATCTAATTACATTTTGTGTGAAAAGTGTTTTGTAATTGTTTTTATATAGTTCTTGGCTTTGTCTTGGCAGATAGACTTCCAAATCTTTTATGTAATCTACATTTATTTTAATTGGGGTTTCTCCTGTTTCTTGCTATTGGACTTTGTTGGTAACATATAGAAAAGCTGATGATTTGTGTGGTTTTACTTTATATTCTACCTCTTTGCTAAAGTTGTTAATTGTTTCTAGTAGTTTTTAGTTGATTCTCTAAGATTCTCTAAATATACCATCATATCATTTTCAAAGAGTGATAATTTTGTTTCCTCATTACCTATTCTAATTCCTTCAATTTCTTTTTCTTCTCTTGTTGCTAAGGCTAACATTTCTAGTACAACATTCAATAGTAATAGTGATAGTATGCAACATCATTTCAATCATGATCTTATTAGGAATGAATCTAGCTTTTCCCCATTATAAATAATGCTTGCCAATGGCTTTATATGTTATTTATCATTTATTCCTATACTCTCTCAAGTATTTTTAATAGGAATGGGTGCAGCATTTTGTCAAATAATCAAATCTATTGATATAATCATATGATTGATAAAGTCAATTGTGCTAATAGATTTTTTTTATATTGGTGCTGTTTGCTCTTTTCATTTTTTATATGCTGGTAATTTGCTTTTCTTCTTTCCTTTTTCTAATGAAATTAATCAAAGGTTTATCTATTTTGTTATTTTTTTCATAAAACCAACTCAGTTTTGTTTATTACTTTAATAGATTTCATTCAAAATTAATCCACATAAATCATCAGCATTCTTATATATTACTAACAAAGTTAAGCAGCAAGAGATAGAAAAAGAAATTCCATTCAGAATAACAGATGATAACATGAAATATTTGGGAATCTATTTGCCAAGAGAATGTCAGAAACTATATGAACTAAACTACAAAACACTTTCCACACAAATAAAATCAGACCTAGTCAATTGGAAAAACATTAAGTGCTCATGGGTAGGCCGAGCAAATATAATAAAAATGACAATACTACCCAAACTAATTTATTTATTTAGCACCATACCAATCAAACTCCCAAGAAATTATTTTACAGACCTAGAAAAAATAGTAGCAAAGTTCATTTGGAAGAACAAAAGGTCAAGAATTTCAAGGGAATTAATGAAAAAAAAAAAAAAAGACAGATGAAGGTGGCCTTGCTGTACCAGATCTAAAACTATATTATAAAGCAGCGGTCATCAAAACCATTTGGTACTGGCTGAGAAATAAAGCAGTTGATCAGAGGCATAGGATAGGATATCAGGACAAGCTAGGTAATAATGTTAGCAATTTAGTGTTTGATAAACCCAAGGACCCCAGCTTTTGGGATAAGTATTCACTATTCGGCAAAAACTGCTGAGAAAATTGGAAACTAGTGTGGAAGAAATTAAGGCTGGACCCATACCTAACACCGCACACCAAGATAAGATCTAAATGGGTTCATGATCTAGATATAAAGAGTGATATTATAACCAAATTAGAGGAACATAGGATAGTTTACCTCTCAGACCTGTGGAGATGGAATAAATTTATGTCCAAAGAAGATCTGGAACTCTTAATTGAACACCAGATAGATAATTTTGATTATATTAAGTTAAAAAGTTTCTGTACTAACAAAACTAATGCAGACAAGATTAGGAGGGAAGCATCAAATTGGGAAATCATCTTTACATTTAAGGGTTCTGATGAAGGTCTCATCTCTAAGATATATAGAGAATTGTCTCATATTTATAAGAATTCAAGCCATTCTCCAATTGATAAATGGTCAAAGGATATGAACAGACAATTTTCAGATGATGAAATTAAAACTATTTATAATCATATGAAAAGGTGCTCCAAATCACTATTGATCAGAGAAATGCAAATTAAGGCAACTCTGAGGTACCACTACACACCTGTCAGATTGGCTAAAATGACAGGAAAAGATAACGATGTATGTTGGAGGGGATGTGGGAAGACTGGGACACTGATGCATTATTGGTGGACCTGTGAACGGATCCAGCCATTCTGGAGAGCAATTTGGAGCTATGCTCAAAAAGCTATCAAACTATGCATACCCTTTGACCCAGCAGTGTTTCTATTGGGCTTATATCCCAAAGAAATCATAAGAGAAGGAAAGGGCCCCACATGTGCAAGAATGTTTGTGGCAGCTCTTTTTGTAGTGGCTAGAAACTGGAAACTGAATGGATGCCCATCAATTGGAGAGTGGCTGACTAAATTATGGTATATGAATGTTATGAAATATTATTGTTCTGTGAGAAACGACCAGCAGGATGATTTCAGAGAGGCCTGGAGAGACTTGCATGAACTGATGCTGAGTGAAATGAGCAGAACCAGGAGATCATTATATACAGCAACAACAATACTATATGAGGATCAGTTCTAATGGACATCACTCTCTTCAACAATGAAATGCTTCAAACCAGTTCCAATTGTTCGGTGAAGAGAGCCATATACACCCAGAGAGAGTGATGTGAAATGTGGACCACAACATAACATTTTCATGTTCTCTATTGAGGTTTGCTTGCATTGTATTTCCTTTATCAGATTATTCTTTCTTGTAGATATGATTTCTCCTGCACAAAAAATGATGCAAAAACTATACATATATTCGATTTCTTAAGTATTCTAACATAATTATCATGTAGTGGATATCCTGCCATCTAGGGGAGGGGTGGGGAGTAGGGGGGAAAAATTTGTAACAGAAAGCTTTGTAAGGGTTAATGTTTAGGAATTACCCATACATATGTTTTGCAAATAAAAAGTATTAATAAAAATAAATAAATAGATTTCTTATTTTTAATTTTATTAATCTCTCCTTTTATTTCAGTATTTCTAATTTGTTGTTTAATTTATTTTGCCCCTAGCTACTTTAGTTGCATGACCAATTCACTGATTTTCTTTTTTTTCTATTTTATTCATGTAAAATCTAGAAATTTTTTGTTATGTTGTCTCGTTATTATTATTCTCTTGGATGAAATTATGAATTGTTCCTATGGTTTTGTTTCACCCACTCATTCTTTAGGATTAAATTATTTAGTTTCAAATCATCTTTTGTCTATTTTTAATGGCCCTTTATTATATTTAATTTTTATTGCATCATGATCTGAAAAGAATGCATTCACTATTTCTGTTTTTCTATATTTGATTTTGAGGTTTTTATGCCCTAATACATGGTCAATTTTTGTGTAGGTTCTATGTACTATCAAGAAAAAAAGTATATTCCTTTCTATCTCCATTGAATTTTCTCTACCATACCTAACTTTTCTAAAATTCTATTCATCTTCTTAATTGCTTTCTTGTTTATTTTATAGTTAGATTTATTTAGTTCTGATAGAGGGAGGTTGAGATGTTCTACTAATATAGTTTTGCTGTCAATTTCTTCTTGCAACTCACTTAACTTCTCTAAGAATCTGGATGCTATATCTCTTGGTGTGTATATATTATGTATAACTATACATAATATATACACACCAAGAGATGTAACACATATATGTGCTATATCATATATACATATATATGTATATATATATATATATATTTACACATAAATATATATATATATATTTAGTATTGATATTGCTTCATTATCTATTGTACCCTTTAGTAAGATGTTGTTTCCTTCCTCATATCTTTTAATTAGATCTATTTTTGCTTTTGCTTGATCTGAAATCAGGATTGCTACCCCTGCTTTTTTTTCAACCAAGGCATAATAAATTCTGCTCCAGCCTTTTACCATTACTTTGTATGTATCCCTCTGCTTCCTGTACTCTTTAAGTATAACCCTGACAAAGATACAGTTCTCAAGAGTTACATGTATCATCTTTTCACGTAGGGATGTAAATATTTTAACCTTTAAAAAACAAGTGGTTTTCCTTTCCTTTTTAACTTCTTATGCTTCTCTTAGTCTTGCATTTGAAGACTAAATTTTCTGTTCTGCTCTGATCTTTTTTTTCAAAAAAATGATTGAATGTCCATCTTTTCCCCTAAATGATAACGCTTAGTTTTGCTGGGTAGTTGATCCTTGATTGTACTCCAAGTTCCTTTGCTTTCTGGAATATGATGTTCCAAGTTCTTCAGTCCTTTAAAGTGGAAGTTGCTAGGTCCTGGGTAATCCAGGCTGTGACTTCAATATTTGAATCATTTCTTTCTGGCTGCTTGTAGTATTTTCTCCTTGATCTGATAATTCTGGAATTTAGCTAAATTATTCCTTGGAGTTTTTATTTTGAGTTCTATTTCAGGAGATGATTGATGGATTCTTTGAATGACTAATTGGTTCTTTCTGATTCTAGGATATCAGGGCAATTTTCCTTGATGTTTTCTTGAAAGATATTGTCCAGGCTCTTTTTTTTTTTTTTAATTGTGGTTTTCAGGTAGTCCAATAATTCTTAGATTGTCTCTCCTGGATCTATTTTCCAGGTCAGTTGTTTTCCTAATGAAGTATTTTATATTTTCTTCTATTTTTTTTTCATTTTTTGGTTTTGTTTGACTTATTCTTGATGTCTCATCTTCCATTTGTCCAATTTTAATGTTTAGTGAATTATTTTCTTCAATTAGCCTTTTTACCTCTTTTTGCATTTGGGCAGTTTCCAAAGGATTTGTTTTGGTGATTGGATATTTTTTCCATTTCATCGATTCTAATTTTAAGAAGTTGTTCTCTTTTTCCATTTCACTAATTCTATTTTTCAAGGAGTTGGTTTTTTTCCATTGCCAAATCTATTTTATGAAGTTGTTTTCTTCAGTCAATTTCTATGTTTCTTTTTCCAGACTCTCCAAGGAGAGATGCTGGGGTTCACAGGCTCATTGTTTGCCTTTTGTAATTGCATTGGAGATCTCACAGCTAGTTTGCTGATCCACTTGCCTTATAAACCAAGACAAAGTAGCCAAGGCTGCTGTTTTTTGGCAAGGAGTCTCCCACTAGATTCCCCATGCTGGGTCTCTCCATCCTGGGCCTTCCTATACCATACCTGCATTGGACCTTGCTGCCCCCTGCTCAATTGAGACAGACCTTTCCTGAAATCCTTCTAATATATCTTGTGCTGGAAAATTATTACATTCTGAATATTTGTGGGTTCTGTCACTCCAAAATCCATTCAGAGACTTGATCTAGTATTGAATCTGAGGGAAGCCAGGAAGATCTCAGGCAAAGCCCTGTCTACTTTCTACTGTCTTAGTTCCACCCCCAGAAGTACAAATATTTATATGTAAGGTACTTATACCACAAATATCAAAAAAAATGAAAACAGAATGAAGTCTTTGCTCCTAAAGAATTTAAAATCTATTTTGTAAAAAAAAAAAGATGCATAAAATATGAAATAAGTATGAAAGAAAATTCAGAAAAATAGTAGAAAATCCTATGAGTTTAGATGAGAAAGAAATAGCTTCTAAATGAAGAAACAGCACTAGCTTTGAGAATAAGGAATAATTTGAGATGGACTTTAAAGTATAGGAAGAATTTCAAAAGGCATGCAAAAGGGAAGCATTTTAAACATCAAAATTGGAATATTCTAGTTATCTAATTTTGATGGAACATAGAGAGCACAAATAACATAAGATAAGCCTAGAAAAATAGTTTAGAGCCAGATGAAGTCCTTAAATACAAGACTAAATAATTTGGTCTTTGCTTAAAACATAATAGGCATCTTTTGAAAACATATCCATGTGTAGAGGAAGCACCTAATCTACTCTGTTGACAAAACCCAATTCCTAGCACCTTCATCATTACTGGGTACAGACTTCAACCCCCTAATGTGAATTCATTTAAAGGACCTCTTCATCTGGAAATTTGAAAAGACATCTCTGGAGAGTACTTATTTTGCTCTGTGTCCTCAACTATATACGAAGTCAACAATATTTCAGCCCTCCTTAAACCATTGAACTTCTAGATGTCAAACTTCTTTCTAATGGAGCCCTATCCAGGGCCAAGGTCTGAAACACCCAACTTAACCAGGAATCAGTTATATGCTCCATAAATAGAGGATCATTCTAGGTAGATGCATCATTTCTCATCATTTGGGAAAGGCAAAGAACTGATCCAATCACTCTGTTGACTCCAACTTTGGATCCTTGTGTTCAGAGGAAAAAGGCTTATAAGATTCCAGAGGGAGTAATAATTTGGCCCCTCTTCTAGGATTTGCAAACTCTATGCTAGTATAACTCTAATCTCTTTCATTCAAAGTTGCAAAAAAAAAAAAAAAAAAAAGGAGAAAAACCCCTGCAATTACCAATATTCTCCTCTATCTCATTCTTGATCAAATCAGACCCCTCCTCTGGCCCCTATTATTTTCTTTGCCCTACAGTTTCCTTGCATCCTCTGAAAGCTTCACTCTATTGTTACCTTTGTTCTAGATTTTTTTCATTTCATATTATTTTTATCTTCTAGTATTCACAGAAACCTAGTATTCTTCAAAAGGTGGCCTTGTCTTTAGTACAGAGGAATAGGGATTGTCTGTACTCTTAACAGCTATGTTCAGGCCCTCCCTCGACTATTAACATATGCTTCCTTTAAAGTTAACTAGATCCATTTATATTACCCAGTCCAGATGCTTGTTGCTTTCATCAAAAAGCCTTCAGGTCACACTCATTTCTTAAGTTATTCAGTACCTCTCAGTTTCCTTCTTCACCCATGTTCCCATCAACATGCTTATTGTTGACTCGAACACTTTGTTTTTATAATTCATCAAAATTCTCATCTTCCATAACTTCAATATCTCTGTATTTCGCTCATTCACAAAGATGGTCATACTTTAGTTTTCAGCATCACCTATAATTATGCAACCTCCATGATTATAAACTCTGAATCCTGTCTTTTATGTTTTTCATTCCTCTCAAATCTATTTAACATCTTCACCTTAATTATCACTTCTCCATCCTCCTGTTTTCCTAGGTCATTACCCCTGCTCTAACTTCAATTCCTTCCTTTCACAGTTTTGATCTTCCAGTTCAACAACAAGTGGATAAGAACACTGAATTTCTTATAGTCAAGAAATTATTATTGTACAGTTATTTCAGCCATGTTCAACTCTTGGTGACCTCATTTGGGATTTTCTTGGCAAAGACAATGGAGTGGTTTGCCATTTCCTTCTCAAAGACCTGAATTCAGATCAATACTCAACAACTAGTTTTGTAAGTCCAGGTAAATCATTTTATTTAGATTCTTTATTTAGACTCAGATTCTTTGCTTCAATTGCTACCTAGCCTTAATCACTTAATGGGTGCAGCCTTAATCTAACTGAGACCTGTTGTAGGCCTTAGCTTAAAAAGGCCAAGGCATTTCATCCAGAGCCATCTCTAGTCATCCTGATCTATATCTGGCCACTGGACCTGCCCCAAGTCCTACATCTAATAAGTGTCTGAGAACCGATTTGAACTCAAAGAGATGAGTCTTCCTTATCCAGATCAATTCTCTTTCCATTGCCCCACCTCACTGCTTAAAAACAAACAAACAAAAAGCTTTATATAAATGTGAACTGTTATTACTATTATTAGAAGGAAGGGCTCCAAGCCTACTCTATATACATTCAGATGCGTTCTAAGTAAAGGGAAAGAGGGAAGAAAGTGAGGAAAGGGAAAGCTATTTAATGAAGTAAGCATTTTGAATTTAAGTAGAAATATATATTCCTTATAAAACAAAAAAAGTAAAAACTACCCAATTTACTGATTGTTTATATGTTCTAAGAAAAAACAACACAGCTTGGTTAAAATAAGAAAAAGTAATACACCTTGGTTTAAAAAAGTGAGAACTTTTCAAATGGTTTACAAAAGCAAGGAAACATCCATCCTAATATAGAAATGGGCTTTAAAAATAATATAAACAATGACAACAACAACATTCTGATAAGAAGGAATCTAAATTTGGTATAGATCTTGATAAACTTGCAGATAGATTCTCATCCACAAGTAGTCCATAACAAGTACACTAAGTCTTTGACTGGGATGAATAAGTTGCCTGAGATGTAAGAATACACATTAAATTATGTTATTTTAACCATTATCTTTGTGAATCACTTTATGAACCAAGGACCAAAGATATGACAACATATAGATCTTTTCCTGATTGTAACGATCCTTTCCAATCTCCTCTATCCAAACTTATCCACATAAGTCTCATGAAGACAACCAGAACAAATTTCCTAAATAAAAATAAAAATAAATTCCTACCAAAAATTATGGGGCTTTCTGACATGCAAAATTACTAATGCCACACACATATAAGTTATCATCAATTATTTATGACAACTATCATTCATTTTTATAAAACTCAGAAGCAAGCAATGAAAGCATGCAAAATAATCAATTCAACAAGCCTGTCGCCAATTACCCTACACACAGTCACTTGTAACCTTTCCACATATGTTGTGTGACCTGGAATTTGGAAATAGTTTGGGGCTTCCAAAATCTTCCTTCTGTTAGGAATACCATCCAAACATCAACTTTTTATTTCTTCTGATTTTCAACATATAATAAGTCATCTTAAAACTTTCAAAGGTACAAAGAATCATTTTAGAACTGTAAGGTTAGCACAGAAATGAGAGACATAATATAGCTCATTTCAAGAGAACATTTACCTAATATGAGTAAGGTACAGCTAGATGCTATAGCTCTAAGATATGAAGGGGCAAAGTCTGATGCCCTGAGGTTGTAAAAGAGGGAATGTACCCAAGCACCTGATTCTGAATGAAGTCAAGAACTATTTCATCAGGAAGATTTGGGCAATTAAAGTAGATTAAGGGATGTTGAGAAGTGATTTGGGAGATTAGAAAAACTAAATTAAAAGTGACAGTGAAAATACAACTCCCGGGGCAGCTAGGTGGCACAGTGGGTAGAGCACCAGCCCTGAAGTCAGGAGGACCTGAGTTCAAATCTGGTCTCAGACACTTCCTAGCTGTGTGACCCTGGGCAAGTCACTTAACCCCAATTGCCTTAGCAAAAAGCAAAAAAAGAAAAAGAAAAAAAAAAAGAAAATACAACTCCCAAATGATTATGGGAAGATGATGGAAAGTTCAGATCTCCCACAGACACCCTGCATGGCATTAAAATGCACCAGTTTAAAAAGGAATAAATATAATTTGTCAGCTACTCTATCCAGCTAGGAAAGTAGAGATAGAATCCTATAGAAAGTCTGAAATAAAAAATCTGGGAAGGTGGAAAGAGTTACATAAAGCAATTGCAGAAGCAACTGGAGAGACTCTTCAAGCAGAATCCAACATGACTGGACTTCTCTGTGACCACCTTGAGCTGGCCTTCAGTAATGGAAAGATCCCAACCTAGTTTTAGCTTGTAAAGTTTAGGGTGTCTCACCATTGTTTTCTGTTTGGCCCATTCATTTAGTCATTCAGTTCTATATATATATATGCTTTTTTAAAAAATCAAATATTATTTTCAAATAAAGATGAGTCATCTCTCCCTCTTATTTCCCTACCCAACTCCCTCATTGAAAAAGCAAGCAAAACAAAACCCATTACAAACATAGTCAAACAAAGCATAATTTTTCTGATTCTGTGTGTGTGTGTGTGTGTGTGTGTGTGTGTGTGTTGATAAAACTTAGTAAATCTGATCAATACAATGATTAATCACAGTTTATGAGGATTCAGAGGACAGAATGGGACTCCAGGGAGCCCTATGGAAGAGGGAGAGGTCCTCCTAGCAGAGTAAGCATGAGAGATACCCCAGAATTCATTAGTAAGAGAAAAATGAGGGGTCAATCTCAGTGTATAGTGACAAGTTAGAGACCATTAAAGTGGCCTAGAGATTCATGGCAAAAATCACAGCAAGAAAAAGTGAGGTTAAGGGCTCTATGGATCTCTGTTAAGGGGAAATTATTCTGAACCTCATAGCAACAGAAATGAAAGAGGGATGAAATGTAAAATGAAAGTAGTCTCCACAGTAGTAAAAGAAAAAGAACTAAATGGAAACATGTCTTGAAGCCCTAACCATAATGCTATAGGGATGTGGGAAAATGGGCAATGGGCCTCTAACAAAATGTAAAATGTCAAACATTACTAATGTCAAGACCAGAGCTGTAGAGAAACTTTCAGCACGGGAGGGAAGAGAACATAAAAAGTAAGCATGAATTATTTAGATAAAGATAAAGTGCTTACCTTCAAGTATGGAGAGGACATATGAGTGACCTTTCTGATCCCTGTCATCAATAGCATACATAGAAGGAGTCTAATTAAACACGGAATGAGAGTGGTTATGTTTTGATGATTTTAAGAAAAGAAAGGAAAGAGAGAGGATGAGGAATACACTGGGAAAGGAGGGAAGGGAAAATAAGGTTAGGGTAAATTATCTCACTTAACTATCTCACAAGTGGAAATCTATATAAACAAGAAGGAAGAAGTGGAAAAGAAAGCCTGATCTTTGCACCTTCTTGTTGAACTGGTCAAAATATACATAGAGTTGGATATGGAGGTACATATCATTCAACAGTGAAATAGAAGGAAAAGGGGAGGAGAGAAAAAGGAGTGTAGGTTTAAGGATTAGTCCTACAAAAAATAAATTCTAAGAGTGTATGAAAATATATACAGCTCTTTTTGAAGTAGTAAAGAATGGGAACCTGATAGGGTACCAATAAATTAAGAAGTCAATAAACAAGTTATATTACATAAACATGATCAAATATTATTGTGTTAATCATCATCATAATGGACAATAAGAATTCCAGCAGACTAATGATGAAATATACACCTTTTTTTTCTATTAAGGCAATTGGGGTTAAGTGACTTGCCCAGGGTCACACAGTTAGGAAGTGTTAAAGTGTCTGAGACCAGATTTGAACTCAGGTCCTCCTGACTTCAGGGCTGGTGCTCTATCCCCTGCGCCCTCTAGGTGCCCCTATAGCTATACATCTCTTGAAAGAAAGGTGAAAAATTCAATGCTGAATGAGACAAATATTCTTTAGGATATAGGCAGTATGGAAATTTGTTTTGATTGATATGCATGTAACAGATTTTGTTTTCTTTTGTTCTCAGTGGGCAGAGGGAGTGGGATTTAAAGTGAGAGGGGAGGAAGAGGGAACATGGCTGATTAAAACTATAAAGATGTATGCATATATATATATATATATGGGGGGGTGGGAGGTGGGGTGTACACATACACATAAATATATTCATTTGGTAGTTCTTAGATTTTCCACACCTGTTTTTTTTTTCAATTTAAATTGTCACAGACTTAGTGTACAGCCTTTTCTTTCTCCCACTTCTCTACCCACCAAAAAAAAAAAATCTAAAACTATGTCCCATTCTGTCCTCTGAATCCTCATAAACTGTGATTAATCATTGTATTGATCAGATTTACTAAGTTTTATAAACACACACACACACACAAAGAACCAGAAAAATTATGCTTTGTTTGACTAACTATGTTTGTAATGGGTTTTGTTTTGCTTGCTTTTTCAATGAAGGAGTTGGGAAGGGAAATAAGAGGGAAAGATGACTCATCTTTATTTGAAAATAATATTTAATTTTTTAAAAAGCATATATATAGAACTGAATGACTACATGAATGGGCCAAACAGAAAACAATGGTAAGACAAAAAGAAATATTAACATAAAACCAAAAGCTTGAAAAAAAAGAAGAAAATATAAGAAATGTAATGTTAAAGACACCTTTTTTTCTGGAAAATAGCTCAAGAAGAAATAATCTTAGACTTATCAAGCTAAATAAAAATCTTGACCAAAAATAAAATCCTTGGATACCTTATTATAAGGAATGATAAATGGAAACTGTAAATGTTATAAAGATTTACTTATAAAATGTGAGAATCAATTAAAATTAAAATAATAAATTCAGCAAAGTTGCTACAGGGTATAAAATAAATCCACATAATTCATAATAAGCATTCCTGTATATTACCAAGAGAACCTAATAGGAGGAAATAGAAAAAGAAATCCCATTCAAGATAAATACAGAAAGGAAAGTATACAATATTTGGGAGTCTATATATCAAGACATATCCAGGAAATAAATGAATCCAACTACAAAAATATTCTTTGTAGAAATAGTGAACAGAAATCAATAACTGGAGAAATATCAATTACTTATGAGTAAGTTAAGCCAATGTAATAAAAAAGTGACTATGATCTTCTCCCACTAAGGAATCTACCATTCTTTAGGTCAGGAATCTGCTTTATTTTTTGTCTTTGAATCCCCAGAGCTTTGCAAAGTGCCAGAAACATGTGAAGTACTTGATACTTTTTTGACTGATACTAATATAGTATAATGCATGGAGAAACTGAGGCAGTATAGAAATTAGAGATTTTTAATAGTTAATTATAGTAGTGGAGAGTTTGGACTGGCAGCCATATTTGCCAGCCATCTGGATAGGACTCTTGTCTCAAAGTATCCAGCCCTGAGTGAGGGGCTCCAGGGACTCTTATAGGGCTCTGGTACTCGGGGAAATAAAGGCAGAAGGAGGTGTAGAGCACAGGAGGATAGAAGTTCCAGGAAAGGACCATAAATTTAGTCTGACAGGTTTGGAGTATGGAGGAAGGATCATGAATTCTGATAAGGAGCTAGGAGACACTGAGTCTGAGACCAGAAAGATATGCCCAAACATTGAAGATAAACCATCTGGAGTTTTGTGACTCTTTGGAATGCTAGTGGCCATAGCTCTGCAGCCCCAATTATTTCAGTCTTAATGGACAGGAAGGAGGGTTGCCACCAGGGAGACTGAGGGAGAATAATTCAGGGAAATTGTGGCAAAACAATTAAGGGAAACTGAGACAAGGGAACTGTGGCAGAACAATAGAAATATGCTGTAGATTTAAGTGAAAATTTTAATTAAGTCAATTTTAGATCTAAAAGTAAAAATGACTGATAGTACTTTAAAATTTGCTTCATATGAATAAATTCTTTCCTGTCTTTGTTAATGGAAGATTGGCGTAGTTTGGACAAAACATAGAAATCTCATTTACTTCAAGGCTACTCCAATGAAACTTTTTAGATGTGGTACTTATCTTTTGGTCAGGATGAATGCGCAATTAGAAGATGGCAGATTAAAATAGAGAACTATCTGGATCTCCTGAATTTCTCCACAAATAATATGATGCCTCAAAGTAAATTTTAGAGTGGCAGATATAAGTAGGGGTTAAACAGTTATCCAACCAACCTAAGACAACTTGAGAAAATGTTAGGAAAAATCTGACTCCTGAGTAGTGGTCTGGCTTGACTGGAAAACAAATGCCTTCTGGTAGACACCACTGAGCTAACAGTTAGCAAGACCTGGAGACTAAGCAGCCTTAGCTAGTATAGCTTTCTCCCCACAGACTCTGTGAAAGTTGGGTGACTGATCCAGGGAAGATTGAGGAAAGCTGAAGATTGCAGCTGTCTGAGGGACCACAGAGAACAAGAATATTTGTGTGGGCAGTGATGCAGGAGACTCTGGTCATAGCTCAGGAATGGGGAGAAATACCTAAGGTCACTCATGAACCAAGGGGTGAGCTAGAGGAGACACCTAGCCTTGGATTGTAGAACTGAAAGAATCAAAATGTCAAAGACTCCAAATTGGGCTCAGAAAACAACAGCATAAAAAACCATACCCCAAGAGCAGAACCAAATTAACATAAAATTAATAGCCAAAAAATAGACCATTTTTTAATTTCACAAATTCTGTTTTTCAATGAAGTGCCTTCTTTTTCATATCTATCTTGTAAGGAGTTACATGCTTTTTTCATTCCGTCAAAATTATTTTGTAGGGAGTTATGCTTTTCCTCTTTCAACAAATCTATTTTTAAGGAGTTTTTTTCAGATAATTTCTGTTTTTCCTTTTCCATACCCTCTTGCAAAGATCTCATTTCCTTTCCCCATTTTTTATTTTAACTCTTTTTTAAGATCCAAAAAAGTCTTTTGAAAAAGGGATCAGCTCATATCATCCTTTGGGGCTTCATCTGGAGTTGATTTGCCTTTAGTATCCTCAGGGTTTGAAATCTGTTCTCTTTCTCCATAAAAGCTGTCTATAGTCAGAGTTATTTTTGCTTTTTTGGCCATTTTTTAAAGGTTGAAGTCTGCTCTTAAGGCAAAAGCCACTTTAGTTTGCTCTGGAGCAGTTTTGCTGACTGAATTTCAGGTGCTGTGTAAGCCTGGCCAAGTCCCTTGTTGTTCTGGGGCTCAGTGGCTCACAATTTGCCTTTTGTATTTGCTTTTAGGTGTCACATCAAGTCTGTTGAACCACCAGCTTGCAACCAGGGCAGAGTAGCCTAAGAGCCTCAGAATAGATTCCCTAGTGTGGGAACCGCAATGCTCTGGCTCCCTGCTCTAGGATCCCTGCACAGCAGTCTGGGCTCAGCAGCCTCTCCCCCTGCCTGATTGAAATAGACCTTCTCTGAAATTCTTCCAAAGTATCTTCTTCTGGAAATTTGTTGCATTCCAAATATTTGTGACTTCTGTCACTCCAAAAATCAGTCAAACAGGTTTATTCTGCTATTAATCTGAGAGAATCTTAGATTCTTGTCTGCTCTCTGCTATCTTAGCTCCATCCCTTTTTTTAATTTTCAAAGAAAAAAAAATGTGACCAGAGGAAAGGGAAACACAAAGAGAAGCTACTTTATATTATTTAGGGTTGCAAAAATATAGTCACTGTAATCATGAGAGTCCTACTTGAGAACTTATTCTTTCCCTTAAGTGAATACTTATTACTTAATTATACTATTATTGCTTATCTCATCTCAAACCTACAGAAGATCTTTGTGGAAAGTAATAGTTTATAAGTTCATTAAAAGCAGGTATTATCTTTTGTCTCTGTGTGTCTTTGTATGAATACAGTAAGTACTTAATAAATTCTAGTTGTGACTGACTGGTGGTAGCCAGGAGAATCAAATTCTAGTCCTGGCTCTTCTGTGGTTATCTTTGTGATACTTTGCCATGATGGGCCTTGGTTTTTCATCTGTATAATGAGAAGATGGGACTAGATTGGGAGTCTTAATTTTTTTTTGTATCATGGATTCCTCTGGCAGTCTGAAGAAGCCCATATAGTCTCTCTCTCTCTCTCTCTCTCTCTCTCTCTCTCTCTCTCTCTCTCTCTCTCTCTCTCTCTCTCTTATATATATATGTGGATATATATATATATATACACATGTCTTTTTTCTAAACATACAAAATTAAGCACATAAGATTGATCATAAAGGAGATTAATTATATTGTAATAAAGTTATGAAAATATTTTTCCCCATCCAAGTTCAAAGATTCCCTGAAATCCATCCATTGATCTCTTAGGGGTCCATGGATCCTAGTTATTAGATGATCCTTAAGATTATTTCCATGACTATGTTTCTATGAATTTCAATAGAAACTCCTGGGGGAAAGAGGGAAAGAACATTTTTGGAAAATGAAGACATTATCAAAACAAAAGAGAGTAATAAATTCTACTTAAATAGCTGACTTAGGAAAATGTAAGCACCTACATCTAAGACTGTGAAATTTTTGTCTATTGAGGGCTACAAATGCACAGAAAAAAATACTTTATAAGAGGCTTGTTTTCTTGTTATTGTTTTTTTTTTCTTTTATTATGGGCAATAGAAAACATTCAATGACCTTAAAGTAAGAACAAGAAATAGTCCCACTATTTGGTAAATGTTAATCAATCAAAAACTCCATAGGATCATATAAAGAGTCCTTAGAGATCATGAAATTCATTTCCTCCTTTTACAGAAGAACTTGAGACAGAAAGTGTAAGTAATTTCCCCAGGATTACATAGCTTAACAGCATTGGGAGGATAGGAATTTACGTTTTCTTGAGTCCAAGTCCATGTACCACCTAGCCTGTTGCAGCTAAAAAGCTTTCTCTAACTCAACAATATTTTTTGTTTATCTTCTTATTCTATTTACTTTATTTGCTGTAACATATTCCATTTTTCTGGTTCTTTCATTCCCACTTGGTTTTATTTGCAAGTATACTTTCCTAATTTCTTTGTCATACATTTTCATAATTGCGTTATGGTAGTCCATGACATGGATATGCTACAATTTATTTAGCTATTCTACTATTAGGCATTTAGGTTATTTCTAGCTTTTGTTTTTGTTTTATATTATACATATGATTTTATCAAAACATTTCTTTTTATTAAATAGCACTTTTAGAGTCTTTTAAATAATAGAATTACTGTGTTCAAAAGTTATGATTACTTTTGTTACTTTTTTATTCTCATAATGCTTCTCAAAAAACAATTCTGAAAGCTTATAAATTGATCAGCAATAAATAACTGTGCCTATTCCTTCTTTACTTCACCAAAACAGTTTCATTTCTTCTAATTATTTTTTGTCAGACACATAGTAGATGTTTAATAAGTGCTTGTTGATAGATTTTTTCAATTCGATGAGTATGAGGTAGTACCTCTTTGAAAATTAAGTGGAGGGGCAGCTAGGTGGTGCAGTGGATAGAGCACCAGCCCTGAAGTCAGGAAGACCTGAGTTCAAATTTGACCTCAGACACTTCACACATTTTTGGCTGTATGACCTTAGGCAAGTCACTTAACCCCAATTGCCTCAAAAAAAAAAAAAAAAGAAAGAAAGAAAATTAAGTGGAACATTTTAAAAGTATCATTAATGGGGCAGCTAGGTGATACAGTGGATAGAGCACCAGCCCTCAAGTCAGGAGGACTTGAGTTCAAATGTGGTCTCAGACACTTAACACTTCCTAGCCATGTGACCCTGGGCAAATCACTTAACCCCAACTGCCTCAGCAAAAAAAAAGATATATATATATATATAATTAATAATTTCTATTTTCTCTTTTGAAAATGGATATGTTTTTAATGAGTGCTTTATAGAGTCTTTGTCAAAGATCATCCTCTGCTCCTTTTGCAAAAACTTTCATCACAATGGCAATGGTAATTTTTTAAATGTTCAACAACAAAAATAAATCACAAATACACTAGCTGTAAACCTACAAAACACTTTCCACACAAATAAAGTCAGATCTAAACAATTGAAAAAATATCAAGTGCTTTTGGCTAAGTTGAGTGAATATAATAAAGATGACTACTACCTAAACTAATATATTTATTTAGTGTTATACCAATCAAACTTCCAAAAAACTGTTTTACTGACCTAGAAAAAATAACAAAATTCATCTGGAAGAACAAAAGGTCAAGAATTTCAAGGGAATTAATGGGGAAAAAAAAGCAAATGAAGGTTGCCTAGCTGTACCATATCTAAAACTATATTATGAAGCAGTGGTCATCAGAATCATTTGGTACTGGCTAAGAAATAGACTAGTTGATCAGTGGAACAGGTTAGGTTCACAGGACAAAATAGTCAATAACTATAGCAATCTAGTATTTGACAAACCCAAAGACCCCAGCTTTTGGGATAAGAATTCACTATTTGACAAAAACTGCTGGGAAAATTGGAAATTAATATGGGAGAAACTAGGCACTGACCCACACCTAACACCATATATACCAAGATAAGGTCAAAATGGTTTCATGATCTAAACATAAAGAATGGTATTATAAACCAATTAGAAGAACATAGGATAATTTGCCTCTCAGACCTGTGGAGAAGGAAGGAATTTGTGACCAAAAAAGAACTAGAAATCATTATTGATCACAAAGTACATAATTTTGATTATATTAAGTTAAAAAGGTTTTGTACAAACAAAGCTAATGCAGACAAGATTAGAAGGGAAGCAACAAACTAGGAAAACATTTTTACATTCAAAGGTTCTGATAAAGGCCTCATTTCTAAAATATATAGAGAATTGACTCAAATTTATAATAAATCAATCCATTCTCCAATTGATAAATGCTCAAAGGATATGAACAAACAATTTTCAAATGAAGAAATTGAAACTATTTCTAGGCATATGAAAAGGTGCTCCAAATCACTATTGATCAGAGAAATGCAAATTAAGACTATTCTGAGATTACCACTACACACTTCTCAGATTGGCCAAAATGAAAGGAAAAGATAATGACAAATGTTGGAAAGGATGTGGGAAAACTGGGACACTGATACATTGTTGGTGAAACTGTGAGCAGATCCAACCATTCTGAAGAGCAATTTGGTACTATGCTTAAAAAGTTATCAAACTGTGCATACCGTTTGACCCAGCAGTGTTTCTATTGGGTCTATATCCCAAAGAGATTTTAAAGGAAGGAAAGAGACCCACATGTGCAAGAATGTTTGTGGCAGCCCTTTTTGTAGTGGCTAGAAACTGGAAACTGAATGGATGCCCATCAACTGGAGAATGGCTGAATAAACTACGGTATATGACTGTCATGGAATATTATTGTTCTGTAAGAAACAACCAACAGGATGATTTCAGAGAAGCCTGGAGAGACTTGCATGAACTGATGCTAAGTGAAATACGCAGAACCAAAAGATCATTATACGTGGCAACAAGAAGACTATATGATGATCAATTCTGATGTATGTAGCTCTCTTCAACAATGAGATGATTCAAACCAGCTCCAATTGTTCAATGATGAAGAAAGGTCAGATAGAGACTCTCCACCATTTTGACTTAAAAAATAAAGAATCTGACTATAGGTAGTTACCATGGAGATAGATGGGTACCTGGGGCAAACATGTATAAGAGGTAGAAAATCAAGAAGACTGAGGGAAGAATGGTACAACCCAAGAAGATAAGAAGAAAGACCTGGGGTCCAGTTTAATCCATGTGAAGTGCAAATATCTCTAGGCTAGCTCCTTAGAAACACTAAGTAATGCTGCTGGCTGCAGGCATTTCCTGGAGGGGGGAGGTCTTGGTCAGAGGAGAGAGCTAAAGTAAAGCCAGAGACACCATTCCCCCCCCACCCCAGGATTATTAGTGTTTATACTAATACCTCTTATTTTAAAAAATGAATTGACAAAAAAGAACTTACCATGGAAACAGGGAAGATGTGGGATTGTCTTCAGAGAAGAACACTGAAGTAAAAAAAGCTTCTATCTGAGGGTGAAATGGTTCTCTGCCCAGAGATAATTCATAGAAGAACTCAAAAAAGAATTTAAAAATCAAATGAAAAACACTGAGGAAAAAAGAAAAAATAAATAAAAATCATCCAAGAAAGACAAGAAGATTATGAAAAAAATAATAATCTACTAGAAATGGAGATAGAGAGTTTCAAAAATGAAAATAACTCTTTGAAAATTAGAATTGGGCAAGGGGTAGCCAGTGAAGCTATGAAAGACCAAAAAATAGCAATAGACACAGAATAGCATTAGAGCCAGGTTCCTAGTTTTGAAAACCTACTCAACATCAGGAATGGGTTAAATAGGCAAAACTACTATGAAGGGTTTAGCACCCTCCAAAATCTATTTTAAAAATAAATAAATAAAGGGGGAGGGATGACTGGGTAGAGAAAAAAAGGGTGAGAGAAGAAAGAAAGAAGAGATCCATGGGTGAAGGGAAGTTGAGTAACAGCAAGACAAGTTAGAAGCAGAATTAAAGGAAAAGAGTCAGCAGGGATAGGAAAGATGTGTGTGTGTGTGTATGTGTGTGTGTGTGTGTGTCTTTTCTTAAGTATAGCCTGCTTGGGAGTTGGAAGGAAATGAGAGGGGGGGAAAAAGAATAAAATTTAAAAAAAAAAAAGCACACAGCAGAGAACAAAAGAACAATTAACAAAAAAGTAAAGATGGACACATAAATTCTTCTATTAATATATATGTGTGTGTGTGTGTATGTGTGTATGCACTTTCTTGAACTGGTATTTGTTGTTATATATTTTGAATCCTCTTTGATGTTCTACTGGGCACATGACAATGTCCTCTTTTGTTTTGTTTCATTTTGTTTTGTATTCCTTTTTTGTTTTTCTTCTTTAATATTCTGTTTCTTAATTTGAGAAAAATGGGGAAAAAAAGCAACTAGCCTGGAAAACAAATTGAGGAGAAATGATATAAGGATTTTCAGATTACCTGAAAGTTAGGATCAAGAAAAAAAATCTGGACACTACACTTCTAGAAATTATTAAGGAAAATTGCCCTGAAATTCTAGAAGTGGAGGATAAATCTTAAAAGTCTACTGATCACCACTTGAAAGAGATCCCAAAATAAAAACTCATAAGAGCATTAGAGTTATGTTTCAAAGCTCCCATGATGAGAAAAAATAATAAACAACCAGAAAGAAACAGTTCAAATATTATGGAGCTAGTTTGACACAAACTTTATAAGCTTCTACATTAAAAGACTGAAAGACATGGGATATAATATTCTGAAGATCAAAGGAGCTGGGCTTGCAACCAAGAATAGTCTGCCAAGCAAAACTGAGTGTAATCTTGCAAGTACAAAGTGAATATTTAATGAAGTAAAGTATGTTCACATATTCTTGAGAAAAAGATAAAAATTGCACAGAAAATTAGACTTATAAGAGTCAGGAGAATCATAAAAAGTAAATATAAAAAGCTAATTATAGGGCAATTAGTAAAGTCAAACTGTTTGCTTTTTATATGGGAAAATGATATTTGTATCTCTAGAGAATGTTATTATTACTAGGAGAGTTTGAAAGAGTATGCAGACATAGAAGGCTTGGAATTGAGTTGATTATTATGGGATGATCCTAAAAAATAGAAATGAAGAGGTAAAATGTAGAAAATTATCCCATACAAAAAAAATGCATAAATGGAAGAACTATTACCATGGAGGTAAAGATAAGGTGGACGATTGGTAGCTTGTTTGTACACAATTGTTTCCATACTATCTCCCCCATTAGAATGTGAGTTTCTTCAGAGCAGGGACTGTCTTTTTTTTTTTTTTTTTTTTACTATCATCAGTTCTTAGTACAGGATCTGGCATATAGTAGGTTCTTCATCAATGTTTATGGACTGACTGGCCCCAGAAAAGCCACAATATTTCCTCATCTATAAAATGAAAGGATTAACCCAGATGGTTTTTAAATTCCTTTCTATTCCTAAAACTATGGTCCTATGTCACACTACAAAAAACCTACATCTTACAGGTTCAAAACCAATATCTGGAATATGTGTATAATTCATCTTTTCTTTCCTAAAGATAAGTTAGAATCTCTCAATTAAGGATCACAGAAGAAGATGAACAATAATTAGATCATATTAAATAATTGGACCATGTACATAGCAGCTTCCTCTTTCTAGTACTTGTCAATATAACTTTTCTAGGGGGCAGCTAGGTGGTGCAGTGGATAGAGCACCAGCCCTGAAGTCAGGAGGACCTGAGTTCATATCTAGTCTCAGACACTTAACGCTTCCTAGCTGTGTGACCCTAGGCAAGTCACTTAACTTCAATTGCCTCAACAAAAAGCAAAAAAAAAAAAAAAATTCTAGTTAACTACATGAGAGTTCTGCCCTTACAAAGAGACAGAATCTAGCAGTAGAAATGTACTTGTTATTCTAACACAAAGATATGTTGTCTACATACATACATATATTTCACATATATACAACCCACACATATATACAAATCTATATTATAGATATATGTTTGTATATGTATATATGTTATATACATATACATATGCAATATATTTTGTTAATGGCATGTCTTAGAGACTAAAATGCCAGTGGCAATTGAGGAGAAGCAAAGGAACAAACAAATTACTTTTCAAAATTGTGGAAAGCTGAGGAAAAGCAAATAAAAGGAGAATGTAATGTGTTGATGTAAATATTTTTGATGCCAAATAAGCAAAACCCCATGAACACTAGACGATCATATAAGCTTTTAAAAGACTTTTTGTAAGCCATAATCAATTGGAAGTTTTCAAAAATACATTTTCAAAGAACAAGCTAAGTGCACAATAATAAAAACTGGTGGCTCCACATGAAAGCAACGCATAGAAAGAAATGGAGATCACTGTAACATTATGAAAATTAGAACCTTATTGCCATCTTCCATTCTATTTGTTGGCTGGAAAATATCTCTATATAATTTAATTCTATCTTTTTTCCTTTCTGAAGCTGCTAAAGAGTGCTTTTTTCTGCATGGTATTCAAAAAGCAAAAAAAAAAAAAAATACCAAACTATGTAGTTGCATACCAATGAATGGGTGAAGAGAGTCACCACATAATGGAGATTAAGTTTCAGATATTTGCAGAAGGAACTGCTTTTTGGAGAATGTAGGAATTCTAGTTCCCACTAAGTAAAACTAGCTTTTATACTTCAGTTGATATCTATTGTTATCCTTCAACAAGTAACTTTAATAGAATGCAGGGGACAGACATTGTCATATTAGAACCCAATATAAAAATATTAGCTGACATTTCCACTAAAGCTAGTGAAATATTTTCCAGTCCTTGTGTTCTTAAAACTGGTGTGCCTTCTTGATGGATCAGTGGAATGATTAGAAAGAATGTCAATGTAGGTGAGAAACATCCACTCAGTATATAAGAACAGCTCATGAGAGGTGATTGTTAAATTATCAGTATGATCATATATACCTCAGAAGTCAGAAAACACTGCAAATCAATGTTTGATATTTTTATTTCATAGATTTAGATTCCCAGACTAAAAAATAATGGAAAATATGCTTATAACAATAAAAAAGATTAAACTTAAAAAGGTATCATGTGTTTTTTTTTCCTGGAAAGCTTGTTATTAAATATTTTCCAGCACACTACTAGTATTATCCTTTTGCCATTGAGAGAGAAATTAGTCACTGGAAAACATAGTCATTTGATATTAATAATTAACCTCCAGAAATGTAGACTTGAAGCACAGTCCAAAGGGAAAAAAATGTCACCAAATTTCAATTTGGAACAAGCTCCCTAACAGCATCACCTCCCCAGACAGCATTCTATTGGAAAGTATTCTCAGAATCTAAAGTACCTCTTCACCCAAGATATATTTTGAATTGACAACTATTTAAGTTTGTTGAGAGAAAAGTAATGTAATTTGTGTTGAGAATATATTATTTCATAAAACATATTACCAGCTTATTTCATTAAGGTTTTTCAACTACAAACCTAAATAGTTAACTAAAGTTTTCATTTTAAAATTCCATTATTCATTTTAGAATTCTAAACACTATTATGTTTGAAGTGATATCCAAACATATTAAGTGCATGGATCATAAGAAATGTAATTCTTTATCAAGTATTTTCTTTTATGTAATAGGCATGAAGGCATAAGTTGAGATGGATAAGGATGAGGTTTTTCTATAATATAAAATCCTTGTCATTTAGCTTCTTGAAAGTGAAGTGGGTATAGGCAATCAACAACACATACAATTGCAAAGAAATCCAAAGGGGATCCACAAAATCCTCAAAACAAAGAACCCCCTTTCCTCAGTCCAGAGCTGGCTCACATATTCTCCAAGAGGCTTATCCTGATGATTTCTAGGGAGTTTTGATTCATTTGGTGTTATAAATCTCTCTGCTAATATTTTCTCCTCTAAATCAATCTTATGTTGGCTTAAAGTGACACAAAAAGTGTTTGATTTCCCCAAGTGGAAATTACTGTTGCTGAAGCCTCCCTCTTCACATCTACATAGGTTGTTGAAGCTACATCCATCTTCAGCTTTTCCTCCTCAAGCCCTTCAAAATACTAAAACCACAATGTTTACAATTACTATTTTCTTTACATAAGGGTGGGGATAAATGATAGCAAAAAAGGAGCAGGGTTAATAAATAGTCAGTATTGGATGCTGTTACCTGTAACAGTAACTGGGTTCTCTTGCTTTATACCTTGGAAAAGTGAAGCAATTAGCCAATGATTACTTAAAAACAACTGTTGAAATAGTTTTCACATGTAATTGGGGTAAAATAAAATTCTAAATAAATTTTTAAAAAATTAAAAACAATTCCTGTTTCCTTCTCTTTGGAGTCATAGAAAAACTGGGGACAGAGTGTGGGGGGGGAGACACAGCTGAAGTAATCCCACCAAACATGGTCTGATTAATAAATCAAGTACTCCACTTCACATCAGCAGCAAAATAGGTAACACTTTTCAAAGTCTTTGAAGAGAAATACAGAACACAAATTCAGAGATCTAGCTTATAGAATAAACATAACTATAGTTATTAATATATGTGCAAAAAAGAATGTTATTTATAATATTGCTATGATAAAATCATATGAGTTATATGAGCAAATATAAAATAACAGCAAAATAATAACATAAGAATAACTCAAAAATTGCGGTAATTGACATGAAAACAATAAACATCTCTAATTACGTGCAAGGCATAAAAACCTCATAGGACATATTTAATACTGTCACCTTAATACATGTATAACTACTTCAGGTTCACTTACAACATAAATTAGTCTATCAATTGATTAAATGGAACCAGTTCTTCTGTAGCTTCTTGACCTCTTTTTTCCTATACTTAGGATGATAAATGATAGAAGCAGACATAGATTTAGGGTTGGTTCTCTATACCAAAACTCATAGAAGAGCCAAGATGAATATTAATATTTTTGTTCTTTGGAGATTGTGTCTATATCCTAAAATTTTCCATTTTCCTAAAAATATCCTAGAATATGTGTCTGTACTCAATCTTCTTGTCCTTTCTAAAATAGATTCCCCCTGTATTTGAGAGATTATGTGTTAGATGATAGTAATCAAATGTCATCTTTCCTGGAAACACAAGTTTTTGAGATCATAAATATTTCAGACAGTCTTTGTATAATTAGTGGGCAATCTCTTTTCCTCAGTTCTGATATAAGTGCCCATTTCTTATCTCAATCTACTCAACTGGAATTTCTATTAATTCTCCTATGGATAATAAGAAGCACATTGAATAGAGCACTGAACCTGGAGTAATGAAAGCCTAAGTTGAAATTTGACCTCAAACATTTATTAACTATTTAACTCCAGACAAGTCATTAGCCTCTGTTGGCTTTCTTGTTGTTATTCAGTCATTTCAGATTTCTCATGAGCCCATTTAGATTTTGTGGCTTTTGTTGTTGTTTAGCAAAGATATTAGAGTGGTTTTTCATTTCTTTCTCCAGCTCATTTTACAAATATGGAAACTAAAGCAAACTGGTTTAAGTGGCTTATCTAAGCTCAGACAACTAGTAAGTATCTGTGGCCAGAGTTGAACTTAGTTTTTAGACCTGACACTCTACTGTACTACTATCTAGCTGTTCCTCTCTCTGCTTCAGTTTCATCAATTGTAAAAGGGGGTTATTAATAGTACCTACTTGGGAATATAAACAATGGAATTTTGTACTGTTGTATGAAATTTAATATACTATTTTTGAAAAATCAATTATGTAAGAGGAATTCTTGGCTTCTTTTATATGATTTTCTTTTTCCCCATTTAGAATGGTTATATATTGTTATGATTACTTTAAATTTAATTTAAGTGTAAAATTTTAAATTTTGATTTGATTCAATTTAATTCAATTTTAAAAGAATTTTTTTAAAAAAAGAAAACTACTTAGGGAAAAAAAGAAAAGCATTTTCAAAGTAGTCTATTAATGTCATGACTACTTAAAAAGCAAGTATGGTGGTGAGACTACTGGTATAAGCAATTTATACTTTGAAATGTCAATGTAGTCCAAATACCTCCCCAATAGATACTTCCATTCAATAGTAGGGCATATAATCTTAGGGCAATGGAGCATTCCAAAAATAGCATACTCATAGCATAAAACAATCTGGACAAGGGAATGTAGAATCCACATCAATTTGGGGTGAGGGTTGACAGGGCTCAGTTAAGATTTCACAGAAGAAGGCAACAATTGAGAGAAACCCAAAGTCCATGAACTCTTGTCAACCCCTGATTCTCCTCAAATCCTCCTAGCCGTGACAGAAGCAGAGACATATGAATGGAATGGACATTGATTGGACACTGCTCAATGAAAGGAGAAGCTCCTGGCATGTTCCTTGGAAAAATAAACACAGGTTTTAGTTGTCCTAATCAGAATATTCTGGACATTTTGTGGCCACCCTCCTTTGCAAAAAAAAAAAAAAAAAGTGGTATTGCCATTAAAATGAATCTCAGAAGAGATTTTGGATTTGATTTAATATATTCAGAAGAAATTTGTGCTGGAGGCATTTTTATATAGACATTCTAGGGTTCATTTTCAAGATATCTCAAAGGAAAGACAACTGCAAAGGGAAATGATCACAAGACTATCTTAACCAAAAGAAAAAGAAAAAAAAGAAAAGAAAACCAAAAAGATGATGACCCATATACCTACTTTTTCATGCCCATCTGGGATAGTAGGGAATGGTCAAGAAGAAGTAATCAAAGATGCAATTGAGTATCACTTTGACAAATCTTTTGGCTCTGTATATACAGGGTTCTTGAAATGACAACAACAGAGAAAACCTGCATTTATTTTTATATAAAAATGTATTTATTCTATATTTTAAATTTTGCATTTTTAAGTATTAATTTTTTTACATTCTAGATTGTCTCCCTCCCTCCAGCTCCCCTACCCCATCCATTGAGAAGGCAAGCAATACACTACACATTATACATATGAAGTCATGCAAAACATAATCTGGATTTCTCTAAGATATTATTGATCCAATATAACATATAACACCAAGCAAAAGTTGCAAGAAACAAATTTGCTAGGGCAATATAGCCTAAGTGTAACAGATTTCATATTCAATAAGCTACTTCTTTATCCCCTGTTATAGTAGATCCCATGTCATCCTTCACCCTTACCCAAACAGCCGTTCTAGATATTCTGTCTCTGTAGCTGCTTTTTCTCATTATAATGTCATTAATATTCATGAGCATAGTCCTTCACATGCTCCAGTTAGGTTTACATCTTTTAGATAAATTCATCTTTTAGATAAATTCCTTGAACAGTATACTTCCCATTGATTATGAACCTCTTTATTCTTCTCCATTATTTTACCAAGGATAATGTGAGGTTAATAACTTCATAACTCCAGGAATAAAGAATTCCTACTCTTTCCTTCTTTCTCTTCTCTACTTCTATATTTAGGATAAGAACCTTGCTATAACATATTCTTAAAGACAAGTGAAAAAAGTATCATTGAGAGATCTTCTTTTACATTATAGAAGCATGTGCTAACATCTGCTCAGACATCCTTCACCCCAACTCTTAGCCAATTTCATCTCTTGGCAATCACAAAATAATGTAGTAGAAAAAAGTTCTCCATGGATACCCACAGAAGAGGGGAACACAAAGAAGGAAAAAACCAAAAAAGGCTTCCTGAGACAATGGATCCCCAAAGTCATACTTTTCTGTCATGAACAGGTTTCATCTGGATCACTCTATTTTTCTCCTTCTAATACAAATATGCAATGTGAAGGCTCAGGCTTTACCAACATCAGCTAAGCAGGTTTCTTTTTTGAACTTTTATATACTGGTTGTAGGCAAAGATGGGGGTAGTCCTGAGGGTTATTGACTGGCACAGTAAAAAGAATATATGATTTGAAATATAAGAAGCTGGATAAAATCCTGGCTTGCCAACTAATGCCTGTGTGACCTTGGTTAAAGAAAGCTTAAATAACCTCTCTTGGCCTCAGTTTACTCATCTGTAAAATGAAGGAATTAAAAGGCACAATTCGTAGAGTGTCAGGCTTAGAATCAGGAAGACCCTTGGGGGCAGCTAGGTGGTGCAGTGGATAGAGCACCAGCCCTGAAGTCAGGAGGACCTGAGTTCAAATTTGACCCCAGACACTTAACACGTCCTAGATGTGTTGTCCTGGGCAAGTCACTTAACCCCAATTGCCACAGCAAAAGAAAAAAAAAAAAGAATTAGGAATACCCGTGTACAAATCATATCTGAGACACTAAATAGTCAATTCACTTAAGCCTATTTGCCTCCTTTTCTCATCTGTAAAATGAGCTGGAGAAGGAAATGGCAAACCACTCCAGTGACTTGCAAGAAAACCCCAAATAAGGATTCAGTCAGATATGATTGAATAATAACAATAAATTTGATGACCTCTTAGATTACAGATATAAATTTATTAGCTTAAGGTTTCTGGGTCACATATGTAACAAGATAGAGGATGAAACATTTTCTCCAACTTCTCAAACCTCTCCAAAATAGTAATTTTGAGCAAGAAATAAATCAGTTTCAGCTACCACCATGATCTAGATCCCAAGAATCCTAATAATGATTTAACTCAATGATTTGATTTGACTCAATAGAGAAGGCTAACTCCTCATCTCTAACGTGATCATTTAGCATAGGCTCCCCCACTAACCACAAATGTGACAGGATTTTACCATCAGAACAACAATACTTCAATCACTGGGCTGCAACAGACCTCAGTCATACAAGCAAAGAAGGGAGGAGGCCCCCCACTACCACCACCACAATGGCCGCTGACCTGCGTCCCTGAATGCTTTCCTTCCCCGGTGCTGTTCCCTGCGGGCCGGTCCATCAGCTCCCATTCTGTGGACCAAGGCTGAAGATTTGACTCAGTCTGCTGCTCCAGCCTCTGCCCCAGGGGATGCCGCTGCAGGTAACGGGTAACCAGCGGCAGCAGCAAGGAAGATCCGGCCGCCCCCTTCCTAGCCCAGCAGACAGAGAAAGCGATGAGAGCTTTGTATCCCCAACAGCAGCAGTGTGCCCTCCTCTCAGCAAGGGGAGCCCCGCAGGGGCTCCGGCACTATTAATGGAGTCATGAATTGACAATACTACCAGGAGAATAATGGTCCAACTGATAATTATCAGCTATTTCATATAAGTGGATCGATTACACTCAGACAGTGGAGAAAGTATCCGTAAATGAAGGGAACAATTGAAACATCTAGGAGTTCTTGATGCTAATTCTTAGAAGCAGGAAGCACAATATAAAGAAAAAGCAATAGAAGAGTTGGAAGAAGGGTATACAGGGCAAGATGAACAGCTGCAGAAAACAAAAGTAACAGGGCAATAAAAGAAACTTTTGTAAATGATGTTGATGAAACTTCTACTGGCCCTGAGTGGGAACGTGTGGCTCGGCTGTGTGACTAACCCAAGTCTAGCAAGCAGGCCCAGGTATCCCCCTGGTCATGCGCTGGGTCCTCATCTCCCTCAGCGGACCCCGCTGCTAAGCGGCTCACTGAAAGGAACTCAATGAAAGCACTAGGACTGCAATATCTTAATCTTACTCAGCGAAGCTGTTCACAATCATTGGATTCATTATGTTGAGTTCTTATGGACCAAACCGTTTGTCTTTAGAGTTGATCATTGCTTGTGATTGCATGTTTTCTTCAATTGTTTTCTCCCTGGCATTCCTAGTGGGAGGAAGTGAGAGCCTCCGGGACAATAGCCACTTATGCTTTTGTGCATTGTCATTTTCAACTGTACTGATTCTCTTTAAAATAGGGAAGGAAGGAAGGAAGGAAGGAAGGAAGGAAAGGAGGGAAGAAAGAAAGAAGGGAGGGAAGAGGGGAGGGAGGGAGAGAAAGGGAAGGAAGGAAGGAGAAAAGAACAGAGGAAACAGGATGGGTACTAGTGTGTGGGGACTCCACCAGGCCTGAAGCAAAAGGAACTTTCATCTAGCTGACGTCAGTTCTTTCCCTTCAGAAGTCATTTAAAGCAGACTGTGGCCAGTGAAAAATTGATTCTCCAACATGTGAGGAGGCTGAAACATATGGATCACATATGCAAAAAGGTAGAGAATGAAACATTTTCTCCAACCTCTCCAAAATAATAATTATGAGCAAGAAATAAATCAGTTTCAGCCATCACCATGATCTAGACTTCAAGAATCCTAATAATGATTTAACTGAATGATTTCATTTGATTCAAGAATAGAAAAGGCTAATCCCTCATCTCTAACATGATCTTTTATGGACCTGAAGTCCTGAAAAAACTATTTATCAAAGGGAAATTGATCAGAAAGTGAGATGTAGGAGATCATATGGAGAAAAGATTGAAATAACTGGAGGAGATTGAAATTCTGAAGGAGAAAAAATTAATAATCTTGAGCACAAGCACATAAAGCAACAAGGAAGATATCAATAATAAATGGGAATACGGCCTCCAAATTATCAAAAGTAGTCAAGCTATCCTTGAATAAATGTTGTATGATAAAGAAAATGAATCAATGTTTGGCAAGAAGACCCCATAGATTTCCAAGAAACTTGGAACTCATATAATTCAAGGCAGAAATAAGAATCATGAAAGACTTTATGATTTGCAAAACAGAAATAATCAGCAGATTAGGAAAATGTAAATCCCTGTTGGGAACTCTCACCACAGAAGCAAAAGAGATAACAATTGGTTGGGAATGTGAAAGACACAAGTGAAGGATAACCTTCAGGAAGAAAGAAAAACAAAAAACAATAGCATTAAAAGAAAATGTGATTTTTATACAAGCAAAATATTGACCTTGGATAGAGCATGCACAGAGACAACTTAAGAATTTTAAGTCTTCCAAAAAAAACACAAGTCAAAAACATTATACAAAACAATCAAAAATAATACCAAAAAAACCCAGCCCCAAATGTGTGAATCAAAATTAGAAAGCAAAGTGACAATTTAAAAAATCAACAGATTGCCTTCAGAAAAAAGCAAAACAAAACAAAATGCTTATGCTGCAAACTCTAAGATATATAACTGTAAAATTTAGCAATTCCAATGACAAACAGCAAATTTTGCAAATGTAAAGAAAAGAAGATTCAAATAACATTAATCTGTAAGCTGAAAGCAGTCAATGAGACTTAAAGAAATATTTGATTTAACAGGAAAGCCAGTTACTCTCTCTTGCTTAAGCTTCACTTTCAGATGGATAGAGCCACTTTTCCCTAACTTCATCCTTCAGTCATCCCCATTGGCATAATTGTCCCTTGGTTGATTCCTCCCTATTCTAAGTCCCCATTAACCAGAAAATAAACTTTGGAGGGCTAGAGATTTGAACTATGTCACTGGCTTCTTAGCAGTGACTCTGGAAGAACAGAGATTGGTGTTAGTGTCTGCATCAGGTGCCAAAGACAAATGAGGTACTAAGGAAAGGCAGTTTCAATATTCAAGAAGCCTAACAGAAAAGTATATAAGGGGAATCTCATGGGTGCTCACCCCACAGACAGGACAAAAAGACTTTCAGACACCAGGAGCTGTGAATTACCCCTTTGTCATGTGGATTCCCCAAGATGAGTCCACTTTATCCTAGATGTTTTATATACTTGTGTGAGTGTATGCTCCAGATTTTGAAGGGAATATTTTGTATTAATTTCCCTATTTTACCACCTTACTAAACTTTTTTTTTTCTAAAAGCTAATTGTCAGATTGATTTTTTGATATCAACTGATAATCATGGGAAGAAGCATGCTATTGGGAGTTTTTAAGTGATAGCATAAAAACATATTCCCCCCTACCCTCCAAATCCTTCAGGGTCTCCTACAGCTTTGAGAGAAGAAATAATAATTGTCCCTGGGGACCTATCTTACCAGTTTAAATTGGGATTGGGTAAAATAGCTAGAGGATCTGTGTACTCTGCTTTGGGGAAAATTATGGAATATGAAAATCAATAGAATTCTCTTTCATGTAGCTCCAAAAGCTCCAGCCTAACCAAAAGCCCAAATAATTTCCAACAGAAAGTCTCTTTTGTTCTCTGATTTCCTTTCTCTGTATGCTATAATCATCACTATCCTCTCCAAATTCCCAGTCCAAAGAATGAAATATATACAAATCAGAAATTATTATTATTGATGATACTTTCTCTTAAGTCATCATTATAGACTATTTAACCAGAAATATAAATAAACTCTAAAGAACAGAAAAGCTTGGGATTTGATAAACTTTTCTCCTAGGGTGGAAAAATAGGAAAGAGGGGGCAAACAGACAAATCCCCATCTGCTGCGAGTTGTCCTGTAGAGACAATGCTATAACTATACTCAAGCATATTTCATGTCTCAACCTCGGACTGGTTCTCCATTCAATGGGGAAAAAAACCAGCTAAGCTCCAGTGGTTCCTCAAATACCAACCAGAGTGCTTTTGAGTTTCTCTGAAAAAAGCTTACTATCTGAGAGTCTCAAATTAAAGCCTCTATGCACCTGCCACATCCTGCCCTTCTCAGGAGTTGTACAGCCTTTTTACTTTCATATTAGAGAAGAAAAAAAATTGTCCAATCCAATCCAATCCAATCTCCCTCTCTCAGGTAATTGAATGTTAGAGGAATTTACCTATGACTACAGAAACTTATTTTCCAATGCCTTGCCACAAGTCTGAGTTCCTAGTAGCTGTCTTGTCATACACTCAACTGCCTTAGCTTTCTCAAGTGGCAGCATCATGAGACTAGAGGATATATTATAAAAATCATTAAGACAAACCTGTACCCTCAATTTAAAGAGGTTGAGCTAGTTCCAATAGCTTATTTCACAGAATATAGGAGAATTCAGAAATTGTGTTTTAGGGTGTTGAGTAATAGTATGCCTAAAATACTGCTGTGTGTATATTCATACACTTGGAAATAAAATGCAAGACTCAAAGCCATGCAGAACAAGTCACTTGTTACTTCTGCACTGACAATCTACTGGATAGTGAAATACTAAGCTCTGACACTCTGCAATCAGCCTACCCCTTCTCTAACAAGGAGCAAAGAAAAGACTGCCAAACTTGGATTGCAGGAAATGCAACTTGGTTCTATTATTTGCCACCTATGTATCTTAAACAATCTGTTCTTAGTTTCCTCATCTATAAAACGATGAGATAAAGTAGATAATTTCTAAAGTCATATTCAGATGTCCTCCTATAACTGGTACTTGTTAATTCATCATTCTGGCTTATCAGAATTATTTCTGATTAACCCTCTTTTTTCTTTTTTTTATTAAAACTTTTTATTTGCAAAACATATATATGGGTAATTTTTCAACATTGACCCTTACAAAGCTTTCTATTACAGATTTTCCCCCCTAGTCCCCTTCCCTCCCCTAGATGGCAGGAAGCTTACTACATGTTAATTATGTTAAAATACTTGACAAATCGAATGTGTATACATATTTTTACAGCTATCTTGCTGTGCAAGAAAAGTCAGATCTACAAGAAAAAAAAAATCTGAGAAAGGAAATCCAATGCAAGCAAACATCGACAGAGAGCGTGAAAATGTAATGTTGTGGTCCACATTTCATATCCCTCTCTCTGGGTGTATATGGCTTTCTTCACTGAACAATTGGAACTGGTTTGAAATATTTCATAGCCATGTCCATCAAAATTGATCATCCTATAGTCTTGTTGTTGCTGTGTATAATGATCTCCTGTTCTGCTGATTTCCCTCAGCATTAGTTCATGCAAGTCTCTCCAGGCCTCTCTGAAATCATCCTGCTGCTTGTCTCTTACAGAACAATAATATTCCATAATATTCATATACCATAATTTATTCAGCCATTCTCCAATTGATGGGCATCCATTAGTTTCCAGTTTTTAGCCACTACATAAAGGGCTGCCACAAACATTTTTCCACGTGTGTCCCTTTCCCTCCTTTAAAATCTCTTTGGGTTATAAGCTTCTGGGTCAAAGGGTATGCACAGTTTGATAACTTTTTGAACATAGTACCAAATTGCTCTCCATAATCAACCCTCTTTTTTCTTGATAGTATTTTTTTCCAATTATATATAAAAATAGTTTTCAACTTTCATTTTGTAAAATTTTGAGTTCCAAAATTTTCTCTCTACTCTCTTCTTCTCCAAGACAGTAAACAATCTGATCTAAATTATATATATACTCTCATTTTAAATATATTGCCATATTTTTCATGTTGTAAAAGAAAAACAGAAGGAAGGGGAAAAACCACAAGAAAAAAGGCAAACAACAACAAAAGGTGAAACATTTAGTTTCCATAGTTCTCCTTCTGGATGCGGGTGGCATTTTCCATCCCAAGTCTATTGGAATTGTCTTGGCTGATTACCCCTCTTCTAGATGCAACATCTCCTCAGAGACCAACAAGAGTCAAAGAAACCAAGCAGCTAGAGAATAGTATAGATCCTCCTCCCTTAATTCTTCTAGTCTGGGCAGCCTAGGAGAGTGGCAAACTTCCACAGAGAACTGAAAAGGTAAGCAAATAGATGGGTAGGCTTCCATCTTGTTCAAGAGAATTGGAAACTATGGAAAACTGATGAGGGGAGCATCTTCCTGGACACTTCACTGACTTTCCTGAACTAAGGGACTGAGGGCAGTGACTAATTAGATATGGGCCTGAGAGTTAATGAAAGGAGCAATGGGATTATTGGGGTCAAGTAGGGAGAGCCATCAGAAGCTTACTGTTTCCTCTGCCTTCAAAAGAAATATAGTCCACAGAGACCATGTCCCTATATCGCCACTGCTCATTTGAGTACTTCCATCTTATTTTCCCCCTCCTATAGTTTAAAGAGGGATTCAATCACACTCCTTGTTATATTGTCACTGTAGTCTGTACCTGGGAGCCTCTTCCATCAAATTCTTGGAAAGTGAGTTGCTGTTAATTTTTGCTGTAAACCAACTATAGTTACTTGCCATGCTTGTGTCTGAGTTTATGAATGCTGGAAGCAAGACTTGGGGATGGGAGGCAGATCCAAAACTGTTGTTTAAAAAAACAGACAAATTTTTCCCCTAACACAAACCAGGAGAGTTGAAGACTAAAATTAAGAGCTACTATGAGTTGAACACTTTTGGTAGCATCTATTCTATGACTACTCACTGGTGAAGTAAAATATTTAGAAAGTAAACACAATAATTTTCTAATTTGAAGAGGCAGAAAGCACTCTCTTTCTAACTGACTTTTATCTTACCTCCCTGTACTGTATCTACTGTGTGCATAACCCTATGAAAAGGACTTTAGGTTTGTGACCCTCCTGTCTCACTGATGAGATCAAACAGTACTGGGGCAAAGAATTGCAGAACTTGCATTTGATCACCAGTTTTGTTTCTTACTGCCAAGACATATAACCTTAGACAAATCACTTAAATCCTCTGTATCTAAGATTCTTCATCTCTCAGGTGTCTTCCAATTTTTACATCTGTAGGACTACAAATGGGCAGTGGTTTACAATAATAAGTCATTCATTCATGCTGACTGAAATTATTCAAGATTAGAAGGTAAATACCTATAGGACTTGGATTTTTCCTTTTGTTGCCCTAGCACTTAGCATGGTATTTTTTTTTGATTGATTGATTTGATTTGATTGATCAAGTTATAATGAGGATTCTATGAAAATACATTATTCCAACATAGAAAATATAGCTCTAATGCTAGAATAAACAAAGATCAGTTTCCTCTAAAATGATATCAAAACTAAAGTTCTTATAATTCCACTATTCTCTCTAGCATCTTAGATTTTCACATCTCAAGGAGGAGAATAGAGAACATCAGATATCTTGTCAGGAAATTAGTGGTCCCCAGCCCACAGTTGAAAGAATTTTATGTAGGTGAGGCTGATTTTTAGAAGGTTTCAATTATATAAATTCCTCATTGTTGAAGTTATATGTTTATTCAAAAGTGGTATTTTTTTTCATTATTACAAACATGCCCCATGCCCAGAATCAGATGCAACTACAGAACTGCATTTATTCCTCATTCTATGTAAAACAGAATAGAGATTGTTTTCTCATCTGAGTGTCAGAGCTCAGACATTCTGATGAATAAAAACCACACTGATTAATTGGTGAATGGTAGGATCACCACTAGTCATGCAACAGATGTCCACGATGACTAGTTAGACATTTGTTCTGTGTTTATACTAAAAAGAGAGGCAGGGGGTGGGATTCAACTGCTATGGAAAAGGAAGTTATGGGAAAGATCTCCTGTATTCACTAAACCTTGGGAAAGTGGGGAATTAGAAAATGTTTATTCAGGTGCCAGGCTTAATGCTATAGTAAAGTATGTTTTGTCTAAATTGTGGCAGGTGATGGGGTGGGAGTTGGGCAAAATACATGAGGTAAAAGAGGTAAGGGAGAAAAGGGGAAAACTAAGGTAAAAGTTACTGGATTCATTTCAAAAGTATGGATATTGATTCAGTTCCTTTTACTTGGATGAAAGCAGCACCATAGTCCAAACCAGGGATTTCATCCATTTCAGATACATAGATGACAAGAATTCAGACAAAGAGGAATGAGTGAAAAATCATTTGTTTGCTGTTAATTATAAATACAAAGCATGAAGGAAGGAGAATTGTATATACATATTTCATTTAAATAATAAAAACAAAGAAATATTATCTTTTTTCAACAAATACAATAAAAGTGAAGACAAGAAGAAAAATACAGATACAGTTTTATATCTAGCTAAATATTTCTACTAAATCTCCCAGAATAAGAGATGGTTAGATGTTTTAAATGACCAATAGTTACCCCACAGTAAATTCATGAAATAGAAATTCCAAATCTTTTCTTTCTCCCAACATCTGACTTTAGAGAGGTTTTTTGTTTTGTTTTATTTTTTAATCTCATGCAAATAGTATATATCTATGAAAACATATGGATAGCTAATATGCATAAATGTTCATATTTTACTGTGATTATGGTTGTACTATTTCACATATTAAGGGAAGAACTAGATTACTATAGAAGAGAATAGAGCGTTACATGATTATCTCTGAATATCTGAGTACTTCTGCGGAGTATACTGAAGGATTTCTCTTTCTAGACATTTTATTTTCAATATAAACTTTCATATAAGTATAAACTATTTCAATATTCTTTCATTCAAAGCCTATGGAAACAGTTATGTCTTTAGGGAGGGACAATTAAAAGTCACAGTTTAATTCTCACTCTTGGTAATGCTAATGAGTTAAGAAATTCTTGAGTTTAACTTTCATTTTTGAGAATCAGTAAGATAAACTGAGGAGAAACTTTTCTTATTATAACTTAAGTTATGCAGAAACATAAAGAGAAACTTTCATTGAGTGAATCTGATGAGAGACTGTTTTGAAAGAGGGAAGCTGATGAAATTGTTTTCCTGATGTCTTGAGAGACAGAAACGGAGAAAGAGAATCAAAGAGAAAGACAGGCACAGACACAGAAACAGAGGAACAGAGAGAGAAAAGAGAGGGATCTAGAGATGAGAGAAGCAAGAGGGATGGAGGAAAAGTGTGAGATCAATGAAGAGAAAAGGAGAAAGAGAAGTAAAAAGGGGAGATAGGAGGAGAGGAGAGTTAGAGAGTGAATGAGAGAGACAGAGAGAAAAAAAATATGTAATATGCAGTTTTTGTGATGTTGTGGCATTAATTCTAGTTGTGATCTTTCTTATGATTAAGATATTTATATATCTTTGTTATTGATTCTGTTAATAAATTATACAGTCAATAACTTTGATATTGAATTGGTTCTAGAAGATTAGGAGTTTTGTTATAGACTATAAAAAACTGCTTATAGGGGGGAAATTTCATCCAGTTTATTAAATAATGTTTAATAAATTAGAAATTACACCATCATTGTACCTGGATTCTCTCTGCCTGGACTTTTCCCCCTCCCTTTTTCCTGCCACCATGCCACACTGGGAAAACTTCTGCTGAAAGGCTCTTTTCTCCAGATTGATGATTCCTTCCTTGATACTAACATGAGAAAGAATGCTAGCTACTGTTTCACCTCCTTCTCACTAGAATCTTCCCTCCCTCCTTCCCTGATTTTATTTTCCTTCTACTTGTTGGCTTCCATTATTAGAATAGAAGCCTCATGAGGATAAGGACCATCATTCTTTCTTGTATTTGTATCTTCAGTACTTACCATAGTGCTTGACATATAGTAGGAATTTAGCAAATGTCTTATCTACCTATCTGTCTGTCTTCCTACCTTATTAATTGAAAAATTATACAAAAATTATTATTTGAGAGCTCAGAACAAAGCCAAATATTGGAACAAGCAGTTGGCTAAAAGATGATCAATAAATGACCATGCTAAACCCCCAAACCTCAGCTAAACTGATTTTCTCAATATTTTCATTTGTTTTTTTTTAAATCTCTGCTCAATCACATCTAAAAAGCTGAATTTCTGACGAAGTTTTTCATTTTTACACTTAAATCTTGCTGCATAGGTGAAAGAGATCTAAAATTTGTAATATGATCTTACATAAATACAAGGCATTGTTGTTATGTGTTTATATACATCAGACAATACCCCCAAACCAACCAGCCAACCAATAAACAAAAGCAAGGAAATGTGGGCGCACCAAAAGTAATTGCCATAGTGATAAAGGAAATCCAGTGCAGAACCCAGCCAAAGAGGGATTCTCTGTAAAAGCTGAGGTCCTCCAGATATCCCTGTTTTGTAAATGACATTGGCTTGATTGTATCAAATGCCAAAGTACTTCAGAGCCTCCTGGAAGGAATCTGTAAGGATCTTGGTCTATCCATCTATACAGGAAAGATCAGATGGATGAAGGTCTATTGTATGGATTTCAACATGCATCTGAATACACATTCCATTAGGGCTTGTATAAAGAACATATGGGGCAGACAATACAAATGGAAAATGAGAGGAGAATAAAACGAATATATTTGGGGGGGAAATCTATCTTTTCAGTATAAACATCTCAATAGCTTTTCTGTATGGCAGTGAGACCTGGAACACCACTTCCTCCACAGAACTAAATATAGAGACAGTTAGGATGATGTGGTATGTGGAACACTGGACTTGGAATCAGGAAGACCTATTTTAAAACCTATCTCAGATATTTACTGATGTGTTTTGAAGACCAACATGATGTGGGTGATGTAGAACACCAGATGACGGTAGGCACCAAAAGTTGGGGTTTAGTCATGTAAATAATTCACATTGGTGACCCTGGGCAAGTCACTTAACCCCAATTGCCTCAGCAAAAAAAAAAAAAAAAAAAAGAATTCACATTGGCCATTTTCTTTGGCGAAGGATAGATTTATTTAGAGGAATAGGTTACAGATAAAATGAAGGGATACAATAGAAAACAGGAATGATAAATAGGAAATAGAATGGAAGAGTATATGAAAGACAAGTTTCTCAGTGGAACTCACGATTACCCAACAGAAATGGAGCACCCCATGAGGTTGGGGCATGCCCTTAGCTGGCAGGCTGAATCCTGAAAGGGACTTAGCCCCCTAAAAGAATTAGTTAGCTGTAAGGAGGAGAAATGGGGTTGAAAAGCACAGTGGAATTAGGGGAGATATCTTGTGACACGAGGGAGGGGGGAATAAGGAGAAAGAAACTACAAGGCAGAGAGTTGTGTGGCAGAGTTGCCCAAAAGCCGGCAGCAGCCATGGGATGGCCCTTAAGTAAATTTTATAGGGAAAATTTAACCTCAGGGACATGACTGGGATTCCTGACAAGGCATGGCAAGGTGAGACTCCTCAGGACTTCTACAGAGGATAAGTCTCAGGGATTTGATATAACTTGGATTTCAGACTGGACGACTTCCCCAAAGGGTAGGACCATGGAGCTAAACTGATCACTATCAGCATGTTCTCCCTGCTTGCCTCAGGGATCAATTCTTTAGTGTTTCCCTGTCCAAAATACCATTCAGGACCTCATCATTTACTATGTTACCATAAGCCTCAGCTCGCTAATCTATAAAATGGTGATAATAATAGATTTTCCAAATGAAATAATATGCAAAGCACTTTGCAAACTTTATAGTGCAATTATTATTATTGTAATTATCATCATCATCATCACCACAGAGCAATGAAAAGCTATGTAAATTGAAATAAGTGTGAAAGATGGGCTGGTTAAATGGCAAGAGAAAAGGATGGCACATGGATAGTCGGAGTGTTCCACTGGTGACCCTGAGCAGTTATGAGGATCCAAAGGTCTCCAGTATATTCAATGGACCTCTTGTGGTGAACATTTTGGAGGAGTGGGACAAAAGTTACACAAGAAGGTCAGGCATAAATGGACTTCAGTTGCAATACTGGAGGGAACACCCACATCACTGAATTCATAAATCCTTTGGGATATTAGATGATGATCCTTAATTTAAAAAAAGATAATAAGGATTGCAATTTCTGGTTTTACAAGAGGATTTTTTTTAAGTCTCTGAAGCGGCTAAGCCAATTTTCTCAATATTTCAATTTGCTCATTAAATCTCTGAACAATCACATCTAAAGACCTGAATTTATGACATGAAGTGTTCCACTTTTATACCTAAATCTTTCTCTCTTTGAGGATCCTACATATACCAAACAAATCCATTTTTCTTCCTTCCCTTCCCAGGCTTGCCTGCCAAATGTTTCTCCCTCCTTCCACATGTTACCTGGTCCCTATTTTTCCCAATTAAGTTTCTAGACATAGTATTCTGTGAACACTGCTCCAACATAACTGCTTAGAGACCTGTTTCGTTCTCCCTGTTTTTCCTCTTGTTAAAGTAATATGTGAATAAGAGTAATATGTGAATAAGACATCCTAGATATGTTCACACCCATAATGTGTAGAATACTGAATAAAAAGATTTTAATGCCATGCTTAGGTTCTGAAGCCCTAGTTCCAGTAAGAGCAAATTCAATTCCTGAAAAGAATAATATTTTTACCAAGCTCCATTTCTCCACTGGAATTTTTGGCAGAGGTTTTCTTCCTGATACATGGCTGCTTTCACCAACCCATTGTAGGAAAAGGGCCTGCATAGTGTAAAGCAGTGTAAGACCAACTTGTACTTCCTTGCCAACTTCTGTTCATTCTCAGTTTATTGTTATTTATTCTAGAAAAATCCAATCTGCAGCTCCAAATGAAGGAGTTCAAACTCCCTGTCATGCACATCCATGTGGTTGGCTTTAGAAGAAAGTAGTTTTAGATGTATACACTCAAATATAATTTTTTTAACAGTGTAGATATTATAAAAGCACATTTAACTAAGGACATTTGGTTTATTTAGACAATTTGGTCCTCTTGCCGGATACAATATTAAATACTGTCTTAAACTTAAGAAGCCCCTTTGGCAAGAAATTTACCAACCCTTACAGATGTTAGTACAATTCAAATAATATTCCTTAGAAATATATTATACAAAAAAAAGGATATTATACATATTAATTCCCTTTTACTTGGGAAGTAAAAGGTTCTGGTTAACTGGTTAACTCTGTTGGTTAGACAATGATAAGAATAGATTCTATTTCCACAAAATCTGTTAGCATTGCACAGAGAAAAATTCTGTTCTGTAAGCCATATACCACTCTCCAGTACCAATAATATATTGGTAGTCATGACTGGGGGAAGTGGAAAGGAGCAATTAGCTGGAACAGCAAGGCCTGGAGTCTGAGAGTCCTAATTCAAATATGACTTCAGCCACTTGCTACAAGTTACTTATCCTTTTTGCTTCCATTTTCTCAACTATAAGATGAGCTAGAGAAAGAAATGGCAAACCACTTCAGTATCTTTGTGAAGAAAATCAATGTGGGGTCACAAAATGTCAGATACAACTGAATGACTAAACAAGAAGAAGAAGAAAAAATTATGATGGGGATTGTGGGTGGCTCATTATATCCAACCAATCACTGTTACTGGAAAAATAGCACAGTATTTCTACCACTTAAAATGAATGGTCAAAAAGGAAAAGGGCAACCTAAGTAGTTCGTATGTTTTTAATAAGATTATACAACCAAAGCCCATGAGAGAACCTAGCTAAAAATGTAAATTTCCTGAGTCTCTATAACGTATAGTTATAATAATTTAGAAGTAGTTCATCATGACTCAGGCCAGTTTCAATGGTCTTGTGATGAACAGAGCCATCTACATCCAGAGAAAGGACTGTGGGAACTGAATGTGGATCATAGCATAGTATTTTCACTCTTTTTGTTGTTTATTTGCATTTTGTTTTCTTTCTCATTTTTTCCCTTTCTCATCTGATTTTTCTTGTGCAGCAAAATAATTGTAGAAATATGTATAAAAGAATTGTACATGTTTAACATATTTTAATTATTTGCCATCTAGAAGGGGGCATGGGGGAAGGGGGGGATTTGGAACACAAGGTTTTTCAAGGGTCAATGTTGAAAAATTATCCATTCATAAGTTTTGAAAATAAAAAGCTTTAATTAAAAAAAAAGGGAAAAAAGTAACTCATCATCATTTAGCCCTTTCCAATTATTCAAATGTATTTACCTTTCTAAGTTTCACTTAACTTTTGTGTTTTAATTTATCTTTGCTCAGCTCTTTTTTTTTCCCCAGTCAGGGATGTTTGAAAGGTCTCTACTATATTAAAGATCCAATTTTGCCTCCTACAAGATTATATTCAGGTTTGCAGGGTTAAGTTAGTCTTGGTAATAAAACTTTGTGTTTTGGCTTTTTAAATTTATTCTAAGACTTTCTTTCCTTTGTTGCCTTCCCTTACTTAGATCCAATTTACTTGCATGCCATGGCATCACTTCCCTGATGTCAGGGTCCTCATCCAGAACAAAGGACAAACAACAACCTCTGTCAGTAAAGCTGGCCTGAAATTAGTCAGAGGGAAGATTCCTTCTTTCCTCCCTCCCATCCTCCATCCCATCCCTCCTTCCTTCCTTCTTTCCTTCCTTCCTTCTTTCCCTCCCTCCTTCCTTCCTTCCTTTCCTCCTTCCTTCCTTCCTTCCTTCTTTCTTTCCTTCCTTCTTTCTTTCCTTCCTTCCTTCCTTTTTTCCTTCCTTTCTTCCTTCTGATGAGATACAGCTTCTAGGGGAAATGCGGCAGTAGCCCTGAGGCCACCAGGCCTTGACAATGCTTAGCTCCACCAACAATGCTGACAGTGAGATAACAATCTGTTGGTCAGTAATAACAAAGTTTCTGAGATAATAATGAGGTGCATACCAAACCACTCTTCAACTCCACCTCTAAAACCACTCCTCAATTCTTCCTCTAAGCCATAAAATTAGCATATCAATGACATGATCTCTCTTTTTCCTAAAATTTATCTTCTTGCTCCTGATTCTTTGCTAAATCCTTTTGGAACTTAGTCCACTTCAATTACAATGACAATAAACTTTGCCCCTTGACTTGGAGATGGGTTCAAGTCTGCAAATTCTTTTGAGACACCTCACAACACCAGAATATAACCCCAATTTTTTGGAGTCTCCTTTCTGAACCTCAATATTTAGTGACCCATGTGAGGAGACTAACTTCATTCTCTCCTTGTCAAGGTTTTTTTTTCCTCCCACAATCCTATAGCTGGGACATCTCAAGCAATTGGAAGACTTGTCTGGATTGTCTTGAGCTCCACACTCAGCAAATATTCCTTGACTGGGGATGCTCAGAGTTGGAAATTCTTGCAATTTTCAGCTAAGTTCCTAGGGAACCTTTGCCACCTTTCCACCTTCTCTGGGATGCCAGAGATAGACAGCTTTTGGCAAAAAAAAAAAATATATATATATGGCTTTTGGCAAAAATGGGACAATCCTCTTCCATGTCATTTGTATCTGTCTGTCCAGAATGTCTGTGTTGTTTGTTTTGTGACCTAAATTTTGTTGCTGCAAAGATTTAAAAAGCAATCAGCAAGAAAAAACTTCTATGCTATAGTTAAAATGCTGGGGGAGATTTCTTAACATCCTTGACTCCCACCTTAAAAGGTGAAAAAGCCTAACTTTCCTGTGGACCTCAGCTCTGGCCAAGCTGGGGACTACAGAAATAAAGTTAGGTAATTAAAATTATTGAACTGCTAAAATAACATCTTAGCAGATTCTCAAAATTTTGAAAGCAATGATTAAGAAGTTTGGCAATTAGTCATTTTAAGATTGCAAGAAAAAAAAATCCTGAACCATTGGAAATAATTCCAGGAATTTACCCCATTCTGAAAAAAAAGAAAAAGACAAAGTAGGTAAATAGAAGCTTTTTGCTAACTCTTTGCTAATTCTTCCTTGACTCTTATCTTGTTCAGATCTTCCCCGAGAAGTTCCTTTGGGAAAGACCCAAGAAGGCATTAAGGGACCCTCTCCACAGCTCTGATCACTCAGCATGCTCAACTCCCCTGAGTCCTGAGTGCATTTCAGTTGTGGGGATCACTAACAAGATCACTATAGTTCAAGTCCCTTTGTTTGCTAACTCCTCTCACCTCAGATCAGATTAAGAAAAGAGAATGCTAAAGAACTGTAGGGAAACTCAAATTCTACCCCACCTGTGGAAATAGGGGAAGCAGTAACAGCTGTGGGGACCCCACACAACCTTGCCCAAACATCTCCCCAACCTAGATTGGGGAAGTAGGGGTGGAGTAGGGATATGGCCCTATGGTCAGCATTCCCTGAATCCTGGTACCTGGAACTACCATCAAACTGGCACCAATCACCGCAATCTTCATCAGATTCTGTCCAGCAACTGCATAGGAGGAATCCAGTTATACCTCCCAGCATGGCAGTGTGAGGTGAGAAAGCCAGTCAGCTTCTGCATTTGGTAAACTCACCATTCTGTTTCAATTGTAGATATATGTTAGATATGTAATTATTGGCAAATTATTTTATATCTGTCCAGTTTCCTGATTTGTAAAAAGAAATAGTAATGGTTGTGAAGATTACATGATTGCAAAAGTGCTTAGCATAAAACAAATGCTATATGAAACTGCTATATTGTAAGGGGCAGCTAGGTGGCGCAGTGGATAGAGCACCAGCCCTGAAGTCAGGAGGACCTGAGTTCAAATCTGGTCTCAGACACGTAACAGCTGTGTGACCCTGGGCAAGTCACTTAACCCCAATTGCCTCAGCAAAAAAAAAAAAAAAAAAAACCTGCTATATTGTATGTAATTGCTTCATATTTGATAACTTTCAGTGGGTTTTTAGATGTGACCAACATCCATTGCAAATGTTGAGATAAATGACTTTTTTTGTGTGTATAAAGTAATTTGAAAGCAAATTCAACTAAATTAGGCCTCTCCAGGACTAGGAGGATGGTACATATAGGAAAGAGAGCCTCTTTCTCTTTCTTGCCCCTTTCCCCCTTCCCTGACTGCAGCAGGGATACATGAATAAAGGAGTGAGAAGGGGAGGAAGAAAACATACTCAGTTCAGTGAAATTTGTTAGTTCAGATATAATAGTAAAAGCAATTTTAAAGAAGTCTAATGAAAGCTCACCACAAACAGACTGTCTTTGGATTATAGAGAGTCAGACTTCTGGGGGCCTTTTCAGTAAAAACTGGCACATTAACCCTTTCCTGGCTCACAAAAGAGAAATGATTTGTGTGAATTGGAAAAGAACCAAATGGCAATTCAGTCTGTCTGGAACATTTAATTAGAATTTAGGGAATCTCATGAACTAAAGTTAAGTCAATTTTAAAATCTGTTCTCTCTTACTCTTAAGAATTGTCTTGTTTTCTCCCTAAAACAAAAAGGAAACTTATTTAAGGAATAGAAATTCTCCCTGAGAACTTCCAAAACTGCAACAGAATAAAATGAACAACTAAAAGAAGTTGGAAAATTTATTTAGCCTTGCTAATCCTGTTTTGTAATAGTTTGTAAACATAATTTAGGGAATTAGATATTTTCACTTTTGCTAGAAAATTAAGAGGAAACTATTTGGCTATCACTTAGGAAAATTCTAAAATTGTTAACTAATTTATTTGGAGTCATTGTCATCATGTCATCATGTTAAACCTAAAATTGGTAATTACTATGTGTGGAACAAGAGGGATGAGGTAAAGATCTCATCAGTTCGCCTTCAAGTATGAGGATGTGCAGTGCCATTTTCCCCCTTCATAGAGTGGGGAGGGATATCAAACTGCACAGTCCACAAAAACACTAAGAATACTTGGGGTGGACAACAACAAGCTCATCCCCTTCTCTGGAGTCTCAGTCACACTTTCAGGCCAATTTCTAATTCCAAAGGCCAGTCAGTGGAAACTTCTCTTTGGCCAACACCAAGCTACTCACTTGGGAAACAATGCTCTCCAATCCCTTGGGAAACCTATTTTCACTGGTCTCAGGCTGGGAGAAACAATTAACCAGGTCTGTCAGGCCTGCCCAGTTTGTGGTCAAGTAACTCCTGAATGAAAGGGCTTTGAAACCAAATCCCCTTGCAGAGGCTTCAAACTGCTTTTGGTTTTGGTTGACACCTTATTAATTGAGTAAAAGCCTTCCTTTGCAAGACTGAAAAGAGTTTTTGCTAAAGGAAAGAGTGAAGCTCTGTGGCTGAGGCACTTTAAGGATCATCTCCACTCTGTCATCCACTCAACCCAATGCTTAATGCCTTTTAAACATTATAGTGCTTTCATCCTAGGCCATCTGAGCATTTCTTTCACTGTTGTTCCCATTGCCCTACTCCTTTGAGGAAACAAAAGCAGGGATTTAGGGGAAATGTTCTTTGGTATCTGTTAGAGGAAAAGCTGTCTGTAAGACTTTCATGATAGCCTCATGTCTCCCCCCCACCTGTGGGTGGGGTTTCTGGTTCCTGTCCCTAGTAACCCCACACTAACTCCACTTTAATTTATTCTGGGTTTTTTTTTTTTTTTTTTGCTCATTTTTGACTCCTACACTTTTAATTTATTTGTCCACCCTGAATATTATCTGCTATATGATTCTTGCACTCAGCACTCCCTGGATGCTACTTATGCTGCCATCACTTGCTTCCCCTCCTCAGTCTGGACCCCACTGGGCAGGGCCAGCTCTACACCCCTTGTCAGGCTGAAGCAGCTCCAGAAGATGAGATCTTTGTCCCTTTGTCCCAAATGAATTTGAGTCTGCACTGCTTGATGTGGGAACAATGGGATACAGCTTCTAAGGGAAATGTGGCAGTAGCCCTGAGGCTCCTGGACTTTGGCACTGCCTAGTTCCACAAACAATGCTGGCTGTCAGATAACAATCTATTGGTCAGTAATAAAATTTCTGAAACAATAAAGAAGTACATGCCAGAGCACTCCTCCATTCTACCTCTAAGCCATAAAATTAGCATATTAGTGATATGAAGCACCCAATTTCTCTTTTTCCTATATATTTATTTTCTTGCTTCTGGTTCTTTGCTAAATCCTTTTGGAACTTAGCCTGCTTCAAATGGTGTTACAATTACAATAAACTTTGTCCCTTGACTTGGAAATGGGTTCAAGCCTGCAAAATCTTTTGAAACACCTCATGACACTGGTCTGTGACCCAAACATTTTGGGGTCACCTTTCTGAACTTCAATACTTCCTTCTTTCCTTCTTTTCTTCCTTCCTTCTTTTCTCCTTCCTTCCTTCCTTCCTTCCTCCCTCTGTTCACATAGGATATCATCCTTACTTACAGATGATCTTAAAAGCATTATTTTTTCTCTTTTGCTCCTTTGGGGTTACTGGCTAGTTTTCTTTCTTGAGGACCTTGCCTTAAACCAAAACCAATCTGATTCTAACTGACTACCAATAGGTCCTAAGCCAAGCCCCATCTGGTCATTGTGTGAATCCTGATTGACTCAGATCGAATATAAATGGCAGTCATTTCTGCTTTAGTTAGAAACCCTGAAGGTCTTTCCCTCCCAGATTGATTCATTCATTCATTTAGATTTTTTTGTACCAGGTGAAAGAGGAGATTCTTTTTTCTCAATTGCTACCTAGCCTTAATGACTGAATGGGTCAAACTAAGACCTGTTAAAGATCCTAAGTCTCCCCTTTCATCCAGGGCCATCTCCAGTCATCTTCATCTATATCTGGCATATATGGCTCTGGAGAGAAAAGTGAGATAGGTGACCTTTTACAGCCCTCCCTCACTTAAATCCAATTCATTTGCATGCCATGGTATCACCTTCCTGTTGTCATGGACCTCTTCAAGAGTGAAAGACAAGCAACAACAGCAACAGCACTGTCTGGTATAATCCAGATTGAAATTTATTGGTATTTGAATTCTTTCTTTCTAGTGGTTGTTTTATTTAGGTTTTTTAACTTGGAAGTTCTGGATTTTAATTGTAACATTCCTGGAGTCTTTCACCTTGAGGATTTCTTTGAAAAAGTAATTCATGGATTCTTCTCCTCCCCCCACTTTGCCCTCTGGTTCTAAAAGATCTGGGTAGATTTTTTAAATGACTTTTGAGAATCAATATGGCATCCAAAATTCAATTTGGTTATGATTTTCGCTAAATTATCTCTTCCTCTTCTGTTTTATGGGACAATTGTCTTTAATAATAGAGGGAAAAACTTTTCTCTTATCTCCTCCCCCCTTTCTCCAACTTTTTTTTTATTTTGTTCTAATATTTCTTATTGTCTCTTGGCATTGAGTTCAGATTAATCCATTCTTTTTTTTTTTTTTTTTTGCTTTTTGCTGAGGCAATTGAGGTTAAGTGACTTTCCCAGGGTCACACAGCTAGGGAATGTTAAGTGTCTGAGACTAGATTTGAACTCAGGTCCTCCTGACTTCAGGGCTGGTGCTCTATCCACTGTGCCACCTAGCTGCCCCAGATTAATCCATTCTTTTTTGAAAGTTCATTACTTGAATAATTTTTCTACCTTATGTTCCATTCTGTCTCTAAACCCCTCTCCCCCACTTTTATTTCTGCTCTAATTTCATTTTTTTAAATCTCTAGTTCCATTTCTTTTAGTAATTCTGGTAATCCTTTGGGCAGAGTCATTTGTTTTTCCTCCAAGACATTTTTACTTGTGGAGTTAGTCTCATCTTCTGCATTTATGTCTTGGATTTCTTTTCATTCAAACTATTTCTTAATTGTGGTTAAGATTTTTTTTTCTGTTCACTTGTTTCTAGCCCCAGTTCTTGAACTGGATTTTGGGCCCGTGTCAGTACCCAATCCTTTCTAGTGCTCTTGTTCAGGTTGAATACCATCTATTCGGTCCTATCATCCTTAGTCGGTATGCTACTGCACTAATCATTCTGAATAGGATAGCTGGCAGTAGGCTCATCCTTTACCTTCCCTCCTAGCTTCTCTCTCAGCCTCTTAGTGGTTCAGCACAGATACTAGGGTCAGTCCATCTTTCTCCCCTATAAAATTTGGTATTTGGTTCTGACCCTTACTGAAAAGTAGAGCATATTTCAAAATCTAATTGATCTCAGGCTGAATTAATTATATTTCTTTCTATGAATCCCAGTTCTCTGAAGAATGAAAAGTCAGGTGCTATTTCCCTATAGTTAGTATGGGAACAAGATTCATTCTCCACTTATGTTCTGAAAAGCCAAACCTGGGATTTGGCTTCGGGTTCCAATTCCCAGAGACTGAGCTGGCTTAGGACTCTCCTGGAGGATCTTCATTAAGAGTCTCTGCTGTGGTGGTTGTAGAAGTATGCATAGAAGAATTGCACATGTTTGGCATGTGTAGGATTGCTTGCTGTCTGGGGGAGGAAGAAAAAAATTTGCAGCCCTGGGTTTTGCAGAGGTGGGTGTCTTTGCATGTATTTTGAGGGTAGGGGGCTATTTTTTTTAAAAGAGTTTCTGCTTGTTTCAGATCCATTTACTAGATGGGAAAGCTGGCCCACATATATATATATATATATAACATTTCACATAATCACATTATTTAGAAGTTCTCGGTGTTCTTTCTATAACTATCTTTCAGAATAAATATAAGAGGGAAAAACAATGAAATGATAGGCTAGAATTTTTGCATGAATTAATATTTGCTGTATATGGACACAATATAGCTACAATGTATGTAATTTGTAACAATATATTTGCATTCCCTTTTCTCCATCGTTCTGTTTATAGCCCAGTCAATCAACATGGGACAGACACATTGTACATATATCCAATTAGATGAAAATAAGTGTGACAGGAGATTGGATTAGAACACTTTCCACGGAGCTAGAGGTGCCCAATACAATATCCCACTACACTAGGGAAATCAGATAATATTACTGCTCTGTTTCAATGCCTTCATGGCTCTATGGTTTCGTTGACATAGGTACTCCCAAAGATCATATCTAAATCCCACTTTCTTATTCTGTGCAGTTCTTGTGTGTGCATATATATATATATATATATATATATGTATGTATGTATGTATATATATATATATACATACATACATATATATTCCCACAGTATTTCTATATGAGGTTCATCAACCTACCTACCTCTAGGTATTTTGACACCAGAGAACTGCATAAACTGTTCATCTGTTGCCAAAGTGACTTTTCTTAAGTGTAGATCTGATCTGTCACCCCCATACTCAAAAAACTCTATTAGCTTCCTATTGCCTCTGGAACTATATATAAACTCCTCTCTATAGCTTTTAAAGTTCTTCACAACCTTGCCATACTATCTTTGCAGTATCATTTTATCAGGGTCTCATCTCTTTGCCACTCATAGATGATACCCTATGTCCCATCTCCTTTGCATTGATTATCCTTCATATATAAAATTCACTCCCTCCTTATCTCTGTCTTACAAAATCCCTCTTTTCCTTCAATATATAATTCAAAGAGCCAAAAGGACAATTTATACCATTAAAAATATTATAAATGAGAAGCTTTATGGCACAATGGATAGAAGGCTGGAGATAATTTTATGTCCAATGCTTAGCATAGTGACACATAATAAGTGCTTAATAAATGTTTATTGATTGATTGGTAGACTATTATCTGGTCAGATCTTTTTCCTTTATATAGTTCTCCAATTAAATCTTTTGATACTTTTTCCCCATTTTAATTCAACAAACAGTAAATCCCTAATACAGACAAGGCACTGAGTTAAACACAGCATACAAAGATTAAAATGAAATGTGCCCTCTTTTAAATAGTTTACATTCTGTTGATGGTACAAAAGTAAATAAAGAAAAAAGCATATAGAAAATAATTTCATGCAAATTAAGACACCTCTGAGATACCACTAAACACCTGTCAGATTGGCTAAAATGACAGGAAATGATAATGATAACTGTTAGAGAGGATGTGGGAAAACTGGGACACTGATACATTGTTGGTGGAACTGTGAACGGATCCAACCATTCTGGAGAGCAGTTTGGAACTATGCCCAACAAGTTATCAAACTGTGCATACCATTTGACCCAGCAGTGTTTCTACTGGGCCTATATCCCAAAGAGATTTTAAAGGAGGGAAAGGGACCCACATGTGCAAAAATGTTTATGGCAGCCCTTTTTGTAGTGGCAAGAAACTGGAAATTGAAAGGATGCCCATCAATTGGAGAATGGCTGAATAAATTATGGTATATGAATGTTATGGAATATTATTGTTCTGTAAGAAACGACCAACAGAAGGATTTCAGAGAGGCCTGTAGAGACTTGCATGAACTGATGCTGAGTGAAATCAGCAGAACCAGGAGAACATTAAACACAGCAACAAGACTATACAATGATCAATTTTGATGGACATGGTTCTCTTCAACAATGATGTGATTCAAACCAGTTGTTCAGCGATGAAGATAGTCATATACATCCAGAGAGAGGCCTGTGGGAATTGAGTGTGAACCACAACACAGCATTTTAACGCTTTCTGTGAATATTTCCATGCACTTCGTTTTCCTTCTTAGGTTGTTTTTTCTTCTTCTCTTTCTAGATCTGATGTTTCTTGTGCAGTAAGATAACTGTATAGATATGTATACATGTATTGTATTTGTCATATAATTTATCCTATTTAGCATGTATTAGATTACCTGTTATCTAGGGGTGGGGGTGGGGGGAAGGAGGGGAAAAGCTTGGGAAAAAAAAGTTTTTGCAAAGGTCAATGTTGAAAAATCACTCATATGTTTTGTAAATAAAAAGCTTTATTAAAAACAAAACAAAAGAAAAGAAAATAATTTCAGTAGGGAGAGAATAACAAGAGGGTTCATGCAAGTTCTCATGAAAGAGCTAGTCCATGAGCAATGTTTTGAAGGAAGGTAGGAATTTTACAAGACTGAAGTGAGGAAGAAGCTCCTTCTTGATATGTGTCAAGGCACAGAGGTAGAAAATGTAATTTTATGCACAGGAAAAAGATAGAGGCTAATTTGACTGGAAAGAGACATGCATTTTTTCATATATTAAACTGAAAAACTTGGTGGAAGGCAGATTTTAAATAGCCTTAAATGCTAGCCTGAGGACTTTATATTTTATCCTAAAAGCAACAGGGAGACATTTAAGATTTTTTTTTTACTAAGGTGGTAATATGATTACAGTTTTTATTTAGGAATATCAATTTGGCATCAGTAAGGAGGAGAGATTAAAGATGGAATTAAAAGTATTTCTTTATTCCTAATGTGTTTCAAGCATTTCTCTATTGCCCTTTGAGTAATCCACAATTTGGATACTTTTGAGACTGGGATTCCAAGATTTATTGTCATATTGCATCACTAAAAAATGATTCATGTTTAAAAAATGGAATTGTATTTCAGGGGGAAAGCTGGAGTCTCTGGGAAAGCAGTTCACAATTGTCTAAATGAAAGCCAGTCCATTCTTTTATTTGTTTATTGGCCCAATTCATTGTCCATCTTTAATGCTTTAATGACTGTCCAAGATCTATTTTTTGATGGACTAGTTATATGAGTTTTCCATCCAAATATATGGTATACCCTGGACGATAGCCATTCTTTATCCACTCAGTCTTCCTCTGTGAATTGTAAGACCAAATTCTTTAGAACAATTATGGGTCTCCTTTGGAAGGCTCTACAATATTCTTACATTTGATATGCTCATCCTCATAAAGCCCTGGTCTTCCTATAAGATACATCTTTTTTTTCAATTTAATATTTTATTCCCCACCAATTATGTATAAAACTATTTTTAACATTTGTTTTTAAATAATTTGAGTTTCAAATTCCCTTCCTTCCTCCCTCCCTTCTCCCTCCACTGAGAAAGCAAACAATTTAATATGCACATATACATATGCAGTCATGCAAAACATTTCCAGTCATGTTGTGAAACACAACACTCTCTCCTCCCTCTCCCCCCAAAAAAAGAATTAAAAAATAAAGAAAGCTTAAAAAAATATGCTTTATTCAGCATTCAGACTCCATCAGATCTTTTGTTGGAGATGGATAGCTGAGAATAGCAAAATCATTCACAGTTGATCATTGTATAAAATTGTTTGTTATTATGTACAATGCTTTCCTGATTCTGCTCATGTCATTTTGCATCAGTTCATATAAATCTTTCCAGGTTTTTTTGAGAGCAACCCAAAGATGTGATTTGTTGTAGTATTTGTTTTTTGGGTAAGAAAGTCCTCTATTTCATTGAATATCCTTCTTTCCCCTGAAGGAGCATACTCAGTTTTTTTGGGTAATTCTTGGTTATAATTCTAGTTCTTTTGCCCCTTGGAATATTATATTTTATATATAAACCTACTAAACCTTGTGTTTAGTAGAACCTACTAAATCTTGTGTTAGCTTGACTATGGCTGCACTATACTTGAACTGTTTTTTTCTGGATGTTTCTGAGTGGATTTCTCCACTCAGCAACCATCATACCTTTTTAAAACTTCACTACTACCTGTCCAGATCTTTGTGGCTTCTAGGTTATTCAGTCTTTCCATAAGGCATTTAAACAATAACAGAACATGTTTTCATCATTTTTATTTAGGTACTTTGCATATTAGACATTACAAATGTTATTTGTCTTTCACTAACATCCTACTTAGATGCTTCATCGTGGCAGTGATACTCAGTTCTCAAAAACTACATCAGTTTAACAATTTCCTGGCAGGTCCTACAAATGTAGAAAATTTCATGTACAGTTCCAGGGGTGACTTTATGACTACCCTTTCTGAACAAGGCCAGTTAAGTTTAGGCTTAAATTACCAAAAAAAAATGGTCAACAGGAATTTTTTGGGGGGAAAGGGGCAGGGAAGATAACACAAGATTTCCTCCAGTAAGAAATGGGAAGGTAGGGTTTCCATCTTTGCAGGAAGAAGTACTCGACTCATTAAATTTCCTCTTTTGAGGAATAAAAATTAATGCTTTATATATTTAAAGCCTATTTTTCCCCACAGACAGGAATCATTTTTAACTTAGGAAAAATGTTTCTTTTAAAATAATATTTTACTTTTTATGTTCTTCTGAGTTTTCCACAATGGTGATCTAAAAAATATCCTTGTCATATATATTTTTGTATCTGAATTCAAATTTTATTTTGTGGACAAAGATTATAACCCCCTTACCATAGTAACTTATGATTTATGTGACTTTAGGCAAGGATTTGGTCAAAGTTTACTTTCTATGACAAAAGTGTTCATTAAGAAAATTTATAATGTAAAAAAAAAGTCATGTAAAGTGTTACAAACTATGGATTTAATAGAAAAAACTATAAATACATCTGTTTTCAAAACATTCATTCATATGCTAATTACACAGTATTTTTTTAAAAATTGATTTCTTAAAGAAAATTCCTTCAGGAATTATGAAACATTCTATTGGAGAATTTCAAGTTACTAAATATATAAGAAAACAAAGCTGCATCTCTAAAAAAATATAATCTATATTTCAGATTTACCACAAATTCAGACTGGCTTTCTTCTAATTAATCAAAATGAGTCAAGTTTTCTTGTGATATGCTTGACATAATGCATCCTGATTTACAAACAAAATTAGTTAGAGACATTATAAAAGCCAAGACCAAAACTAAAATTAGTCATGGATTAGTCTGAAGCATTTGAACACAAAGAAACCTATTTTGCTTTCAATGTTCTTGATTTTAAACAAATTTATATGAATATAAAGCTCCAAGTTTCAATGTTCTCATTTCTTTACAATATAGTAACCATTTTGTGTGATGCCTGTCTAATTTAGAAAGGAGGCAAAGTTCACCATAAGCTGCTTCAAACTGAAAACTAGACAGTATGGGTGAACACTAAATAGACACGTCTTTGTAGTTACTGCCTTCTCGTCTTTCTTCCCTCAAGCATCTTCAGGGCACTTCTGTCAAAGCCAATATTCCTTCCTCATTTTTCATCTCAGTGTCACATATACTGCAGAAAAATCTACCTCTATCATATACTATATAAAACCTGACTCTCCTTTTTTTTTCTATAACTAGCTTAAACTTGTTTTTTAACTTTGAGTTATACCCCAATCATCTTCCCATCTTGAATTTATTTTTGTACACTCCCCAATAAGTAAAATTTTATATCAAGTACTATTATAATTTGATTCAGTGATTACTTATTAATAACTTCATGTATGTAAGAGAAGGATAGGGATAGAGATGAGCATAGGAAAAGGAATAAAAATAGAGATGAGTTGGGGATGAAAATGGGGATAAAGACAAGGACAGGGAAAGGGATGGAGATAAAGTAGGGAGAGGAATAAGGATGGGGAAAGCAGTGACGAAAGCAATAAGGAAAGGGATATAGATAGGGAAAAGGAAAGGCATAAGGAAAGAAATGTGGATATAGGAATAGGGAGGGGAAAAAGGAAAGTGATAGGGAATGAAAGAGGGACAGAGATGGGAATGGGGTTGAGAAAAGAAACTAGACCTGCAATTTAACCGATAAAGGGAATTCCTAAATGAGAATAACCTACCAATTCTGGTTGGCATATTCTCTGTAAATTAAAATTTTAGAGTTGCCTAATACTGAGATATTAAATAGCTTGTACATACACATCTGTATGTGTTTGAGGCAAAACTCAAACCTGAATCCTGACTTCATGCCCAACAATCCGTCCTCTGCTCTATGATAATTCATATAATATGTTAAGATATGACCTGATGCTCAAGGACTAAGAGGGATGATCTAATAGAGATGAAAAGTCTCTACCTTCATGAAGTTTCTAATTATTGATAATAAAAACATCAATTATTTTCATGTAACATTTTTAACAAGAGGGAAGAGCCTGGACATGGCATTATATCATGTTATATGATATATATGAGAGGGCATTACTAATAGGGAAATCAGGGAATATTTCATGAAATACATATGTATCTATCTATACATATGTGTCAATATATTGATAGATATCACTTTGGCCAATATATTTTAATTATTAAAGTTTGAGACAGGGAACCTATTGTCATACAAAAGATTAAATTAATATGTTTATTAGAGAGGATACAAGAGTGAAATATAGATAGAATCATCTCCTCTGAAATCTGCATATGTAGTACCAACAGTATCATTAAAATATTCATCAACTTGATTAAACATAGGTCATAATTAGCTGTTCACGCCAAAGGTTATAGTTTCAAGGAATATGATCAACAAGAATCACAAGACTTGAAAAAGTCAATTTACAGCATTAATAAATGCCCTCTTTGTAGCTTAAACAATGCAACATGACCAATTATAAGTAAGCATTAAGCTTGGTCAGTTATGAGAGGAACTAGATACTTCTAATTAGATTTGAGTAAGGGCATACCCAAGTTATATTATATACTTTTAGAAAATAGTATACTAGGGCTTCCTATCTGAATCAGATAGGGTAGAAGCATAGGAAAAATTCTAAAAATCCAAATTGGGGTAGGAAACAACAAAGCACAATGACAATTTTGAGAATTTGAAAGATGTGTCTTCAAGCATGGGAATATGCTAAGTGCTGAACACTGATCCCACAAATATAAGCACTTTATGATGGCTCTGTCCTTTGGACCACTATAAATGTGATATTTGATCTGGGCTCTAAAAAGCATATGAGAAGTCAGCAAAATATGGTAAGAGTATACATTCTAGACATAGATAACAATATGAACAAAGGCAAAGTAGTTGAAGTATGGAGCATGTTCGGGAATCAGAGAATAGGTCAAATTATACAGAGCATATTATACACGGAAGAAAATGATGTAAGGATGAAAGCTTGACTTGTGTCAATTTGCAGAAGGTATTATATACAAGGCAGAAAAATTTGGAATTTATTCAGTAGGCATAGTAGCATACAGATAGCAATTCCTCAATAATTGTTTAAATTGAATTGGCAATAGGAAGCCAAAAAAGATTTCTGTAAAGAGAATTGTGGGATTGATACATGAGGATACTTAGTCTGGCAGCAATGTGAATTTGGAACTGGAGAAAGGAGAGAATGAAGGTAGATGGATTCTAAGTTTCTATATGATGACAAATATTTTACATCTCCAGGTAATGTACACTTTTTTCAAGGAATATGTGAAATAAAATTCCAAAATAGTCAAAGAATTTGGACAGCATTTTTTTTTCTGGAAAGAGAGTTGATCCATAGTACATTAGTATAGCTCAGAGGGCATCTCTGGGCCTGAGGTCATGAAGACGGATTGAAATCCTGCCTCAGTCACTTATTAGCTATATGAAACTGGGGAGGATTACTTAATCTCTATTTGCTTTAATCTGATGGAGAAGGAAGTGACAAACTATTCCGGTATCTTTTGTCAATTGTCCCACGGACAGGATTGGCAGACTATGGTCCATTGGGTCCTGAAGATTGACTGAATGATTTCACAACAACCAACAAACAATGTATTCAGAGCCCCTCCCCCATGGATTCCCATGAAGATCAAACCAAAAGGATGAACAGAGATGCTGCATTTCTTTCAGATCTACTGCCTGATTTCCTGTGGCTCTGATTTCTTTCTATGTCTACACTGTATGAGCTTTCTGTTGCAGACACAAAGTATTAGTTATGAAGCTTACATACACATGTGTTCCATTAATAGAGCTGATTATATAAGCATAGGATGTATCTTCTTTCTCCAGTTACCATAGCCACTAGAAGTTAACATATTTGGCAATAAGATTCAAAAAGAAAAATGATTATGTTTTTCCTTCCATATTCCATGTTACTCTACTATTGGAGAAACCCTTAAAATATGACTTGCATGATTCATTTCATAGTGTCTTATTTTTTATTTCTACAATCTTATATGTATCAAGTTATTTACTTTTTAGAATTTTATAATTGCCATTGCCATGTTTCCTGGTGGGGGGCAGGAGTCAAATTAATTGATATCTCTTGCTATAAAATACAGCAAAATCATCTGAAACTTTACATTTATACAAAGCTTTATTAATAATAAGGCCTTTCTTCCTAATTGCAATCTTTCTATACATCATCTGAAGCTTATTGTCTTTCTCCCTATAGAATCTAAGAATTTTAAATCCCTACATAGAAATCACACCGAAAAAGCATGAGGTACCTTCCTTGAGCCTCTTGAGAAAAAACAGCCCAAGGGTACTCTTTTCATAGGCCTGGAATTTAAGAAATATAACTCCCTGAGAAGACTCTTGTTCATATTAATTGGCTACTCTCCAGTATACTTATGTAGTTTTAATTGTTTTCTTCTGCTCTCACTCCTGAAATCAGAAGAAAAAGTATCTGTCTTTTTCCCCAGTTATAAACTCAGAGAAGAGCTTTATCTAGGTGACATATCACCTCCAATCCAACCTCAAGGAGGAAATATTCCAATCCTGTATTCTCTTGGCCTTCAAACAATTACAATATTCAAGGATCCCAAAGAATAAATCTGGAAACAAAGGCAATACATAACACATATCTATCCATCAATCTCAGTCCTGCAATATATGAAAGGAGAGTGAAGGGCTTTTCTAACACAAGTCAGAGATAGGATTTCTCCTATGCAAAATGTTTAAAAGGGCCTGGGTAGTGGGAGGGATATGTGTGAAGCTAGGAAGTCATTCTGAAATGCTGGTGGGACTTGCTGAACTATCACCCTAATCTGAATGCAAAATCTGGAAGATTTGGGCAACCTACTCATATTTCCATGTGATTGTGAAAAAGAAAAATCCTCTAAGAAATGTCTTTTGGACACATGGGTCTTGTCCTTGGGCTTTTTTCCATCCCTCTTTCCTCCCTCCTCTCTCCCATCCACCCATCCCCCAACCAGGGCAGCTGCTAGGTTACCACACAATCATTCATTTGGAGAGGTATGAGCCACCAAATGGGGAAATTAGAATGGTTAGGAAAAATGGATCAAGTCTCCTCATTTTAAAACTGGTCACACACAAAAAGCCCTCATTCTAGCTACCCAGCCAAGAGTGGCTAATTTACCTAGTGATATCCTTTGCTCCTATTATTGCTGATCATGTTCTAGAATGCTTTTTTTCCTCCTTATTAAAAAAACACTTAATAACATCATTAAATGGAAAGAGCACCTATTTTGAAATTAGAAGGCCGGAGGTTGATCCCAGCTAGTTGTTTGTGATCTCTCATCTGTAAAGTAGGAATAATAAAACTTGCACTGCTTCTGTCATGAGATTGTTTATCAATAGCCTTCATCTTTCTGGCCTAATGTCAACAATTTCTAGAGACATTGGTGATGATTACCCATAAAAAGCTGTGCTCAAAGGATGATTAAGGTAAAAGAAAGGGTAAAATGTGGAAATGTGGAACATCTTTCCCATTTCACCACCTTTTCAATTGATGTTGATGCTTATATCGTTTTATTAGTCTAGCACATCATAAACCTCTTAAGTAGATACAAATAATTCAGCTTTTTTTAAAAAATACATAAATGTGTGGGCCTGGGTTTAAACCACTTTTGGCTCAAGGAGACTGAGTCAATAGATCTGTACAACAACAAAAATTTTCTTGGAAACAGATGGTTGATCAGAAGCACTTCCTAACCTCTCCCTAGCAATGTTAAAAGTAAGAGTGAAAAAAATAGTTTATAGATGAAACAAAAAGGCACATATTCAATTTGAGCTTAAAGGGAAACCAAAGGTGATTTTGCTTTATTTAGTATAGTACACAAAACCACAAAGTATTTGGGTCATCAGGTATTTTTTAAATAGCTTGAAGCTTGAAAACATAAAACGGGAGCCTACCATGTTTGTTCAAGAAACAAACAAACTAATTCAAGCACTTAAGTAAAGATTAAGCACTCAGCCTCTTAGGGTTCCAGGACCACAAAGGAAAGTAAGTTGAAATCTCCTCTGAAGAAGACAAATAACCTCTATAATCCTCTCACTAGAATAATTAAATATTTGTCAGGAATTTACTTTTATGCTTCCAGACATGTCTAGGCCTTCTCTTCTTAAACACACACACACACACGCACACACACACACATGAAGTCTTTTTTTCTGTTTTCAACATTTAATATGAAATAAGATATTGACGTTAGGAAAAAAGCAGAAAGTTCAGTGTCTAGTTTCCCTTATGTTAAATTCAAGGATTCCAAAGGATCTTTTTTTCCCCCATCTCAATTTCTCCTTTGAGTAAAAGGTGGAAAGTAATTGTTGGAGATTCAATTGTTAACCATCTATCCAGTACACTCTTGATCCACCCTACTTTTTATCAGCCTGTGAGGAAACCTTTAGCTGTTGTATCAATAGAAGACAAGACCAGACATATATGAATTGATTAGGCCATAGAATGTTCATTTGGACTGAACTGGCTTTGTTTAAGGTTATTTCACACAATACTGAAACAAATTGATTTGCTTAAATTTAGTTTAAAAAAAAATCTAATAAGAAATTTGGCCTAATTGATCACTTCACAGAGTTAATACCACTTTAACCTCTCTTTTTTAGTTTCTTCATCAGTAAAATGAGACTGATAATAGCACTTCTCAAAAATTTTAGTGGAGATTAAGTCAATGAAGCTTACAATTGCACTAAGACTTTTGTGACACTGTATTAAGATGGTTTTTTGTGAGAATCAAATTAAATAATGTACATAAAATCTAGCAAATTTCAGCTATTATTAATTGAAAAAGTATCTTAGCAAACATCTAACTGAGCCTTTTTAATAAGACGGTCAATAAACATACATTGAAGGCCTACCATGTGCTGGGCACTGTGCTAAGCACTGGAGACTCAAATTAAGATGAAAAGCAACAAACAAAAACTATAGACAGGATAAATTAGAGATAATCAATAGAGTCAAAGCACTAGAATTAAGAGGACTCAAAATGGCTTCCTGTACATGGAAAAGCAAAATACTTTCTTTCTTAAACTCTTATATTTATTGAATATACCCTGTATGCTTAGCACTGCTGTGGATTTATTTTTTAAGTATAAGTTACATCCCTGCCTTATCCTATAGAAACATTGGATGGAAAGCAATTTTTCTCAGTACAACCTAGAGAAAAGTAGAGAAGAAGATAAGGATATCATTCTCTAATACACCCTACCCTCCAATGTACCTCAACATCAGATTATAGATTGAGAGCTGGAAGGGATCTCAGAGACCATCTGGTCCAACTCTTCATTTTATAGATGAGGAAACTGAGGATGAGGGAAATTAAGTAAATTTTCCAAAAACAGAAAGTTTTAGAGACCAGATCTGAATCAAGATTCTGACTCCAGAATCAATAATCTTTTTATTACACCAGCCTGGGTCAAGGAAACAGAAGGACAACATCATTCTTTGTCCACCTCTAAGAAATGCAAATTAAATCAAAATTGCTTGCAATATCATATATCCATGCACATGTACATGCAATTCCTCCAGCACCATCCGCAATTTTAGAGGAGGAGCAGATGGTGGAGGGATCCAGAGTTGGTAACTAGCATAACAGGAAAGGAGAAATCCAAAAGTATCACTATAAGGTTGTGATTCCTCATTGGAAGACTAGCCCAGGGCCATTTTTCAGGCATGTGTTAGCTGACTTAAGAAACAGAATACTCTGAAAAGATTCATACTGATATTACTTGTTAAGTGTTCTGTGCCATTAATTGTCCTTTGTTTTTTTTTTATTTCACCTTTAGGACCAGTTGAGAAATCTCCCCATCCTTTCCTAATAATAATTTCATAGATAAATGTCCATCTGGGTTCAAATGATACCACAGCAACTGATATTATAAAAAGACCCTACATACCCATATTAGGGTCAATCAGGGAACATTCTATTTTCCTATTTCTATACTTCTCAAACAACTACTGTCCTCAAAGATTCATGAAGTATAGATCTAAAAATCAGGGTGGCAGAACACACTGAGCTCCCCACAAATCACCACCTTCCAAAAAAGAGGGAGCATCTTTAATACACGTCAGAGATGGAACTTTTCCCATGCAAAATAAAATAATGAAGAAAGCTAGGAAACCATCTTTGAAACCACCCCATCACTCTCTAGGGAACTACCATACAACTGTTCCAATCTAGACACAGATTTGGAGACCTGAGACATCCCATTTCTGTCTCCAGAGAAGATTTTTTAAAATCCTTTAAAAATCATTTTGGACATGTATCTATTGTTTGTTTCCTTTTCTTCTTTCCAAGGTAGATTACTGCATAATCACTTATTTTGGAGAGGCCAACAAATAAAAGAATAGAAATAAGCAGGAGAAACTAGTCCAGTCTCTTCAGTTTTAAACAACTTGAACTCATAGAAACCTTATTCCAGTTGCTGTAAGAGTAGTCCTGATTTAGGTGAAAAAGAATGCATCATGAAATAGCTGAAATGGAGGTAAGACTGTGAAATCAGAACAGAAGCAACAACTTGCAAAATAGGAAAGAATCAAGAGACCAGAGATCCTGACAGTTAAGAAAAGAGGGCATAGGGAGGAACATGACGGAAAGATGAAAATTCTAACTAAGCATCAGAAAAGATAATTTCAGAATTTAGAATCTTGAAATAATTTCAAATGATAGATAATAAAGTCTAAAGTGAATGACTGAGAGTGAACACAGAAGTTTTAGAGATGAAATGGTTAAGGAACTGAGAGACAAGAGTGTGTAAAAAATTGTAGAGATGTATCTATAAGGCTAATGGCATGGTGAAGAGATCTGGATGTATATCCTAGCTCTGAGAATTGCTACCTCTGTGACCACATGCAAATCACTTAACTTTTCTGAACCTCTACTTACTCATCTGTAAAATGGAGATCATACTGTAATAGTTGTATTATTTTCCTCATAAGCCTATGTGAAATGCATTTTATAAACCTTCAAGTGCTACAAAATTCAAATTATTAATATTAATAGGAGTGGGAAAATTATGTCAGAAATTCGACTGGGACCAATTATTCCAACACAGCCAGAATCCTTTCCCAGGTCATTGTATTTTTCTAGACTTGTGTTCGATTCAATTCAATAAATATTTATTTAAACAACGAATGTCTAGAAAATACACAAGGTACCAGGAGAGATACAAATAAAATACAGATGCTACCTTTATAGAGCTTATACTCTAGAAAGGTTATTATTTGTGTAATATAAAATAACACTTGATAAGTCTAAAAGATAGACAAGCAAAGTGCTCTATAAATCCAAGAGGGACAAGGATTGGGGAAATTAAAGAAGGTTTTTCTAGAAGAAAAAGCATTTGAGTTTGACTAAAGTTTTGGATAGAAAAATAGGCAGGAATAGGAAACATCATGAAGAAAGATGCTAATGGGATAAAGGGTAGATCATATGTGGAGTACAAGAAACAGATCAGTTTAACTGAGGTATAAATTATTTTAAGGGGAATAGCATGAGATAATTTTGGAAAGTTACTATGGCTTAACATGTCCTAGCTGTGTAACCTTGGGCAAGTCACTTAACCCCAATTGCCTCAGCAAAAAAGCAAAAAAAGAAAGTTACTATGGTACCCAATTGTGGAGGACTTTAAATGCTAGACTTTGGAACTTCAGTTTTACTTGATAAACAATAGTGATTTGGGGTTGGAGAAATAACATGATCCAATCTATGAAAAAGAAAAGATTATTCTGGTGACAAAGTGGAAAATGGATTGGAGACAGAAGAAAATGGAAGCAAGCACATGTAATTGTAATGATCTGTGCAGGTACTAATGAAAGCCTGTACTTGAGTGATGGCAGTGGGAACAGAAACATAAGAATGGATTAAAGAAATCTTGTGCCTGTAGAACTCACAAGGCATGGAAAATGTTTAGTTATGACATGTGACGGTGAGAAATGAGTCCAAAGTTTAGCCAATGTTTGAAATGTGAGAATCTGGGCAAATGATGTTGCTATGATCATAGTAAAGTAAAAAAAAAAAAAAAGGGCATTTTAATTTGGCAGGAGGTAGGGGAGCAAGTTAAGAGCAGAAATGATTAGCTTTGGTTTGGACATGTGTTTGAGGGGCTGGTAGAACAGGCAGGTAGAGCTATCATGTAGGCAACCAGATATGTAAATGTGGACCTCTGTGTTCAAATAGTGATATATTCAATACAGGACCCACTTTCAACAAGACCAAATGCCTATCCAAGTTGATCTGTTTATTAGTGTCATTGCTACAAATGAGTCCTTTGTTTAGTCTTTGGAGAGCAATTTAAAAACAAAAACATACAAACAAACAAAAAAACCTTAGATTGTGTCATAAAGGCAACAGCAGAAGAAAAACTAGATTAAGAATCAGGACTTGGGTTGGAGTCAGGACTAGCTATAACATTATACCCTCTGAATGATTGTGGACAAGTCGTGGTCTGAGTCTCAGTTTCATCATCTGTAAAGTGAAAATTTGGTTATATGACTTCCATGAGCTTTTTCAGCTCTAAATCTATGCACCAATGATCCATTGCTCATCTCAAGTCTCCAGTAATTGAAGGACAATATTTGCTTTCAGGGGCTGTGTTCCCCTCATCATATAATATGTGTTTTGCAAAAGGTTATATCTTACATATAGACAAGAGAAACTATGTGAACATACCTATAAGTAGTTATGCAGATCCAAGGGAAAATTTAAAATCCATTTGGGAGAGGGGATTTTCAATACAAATGCTACTATTTGTCATTAATTAAAATCAAATTTCCTTTTCTTTTCAATATTTTGTCTTAGACATATTGCCTAAAAAATGTAATTGTATCCCGAGTTTCTTCCATAGTCATAGGTATTAGTCAATTTGGAAATAATTCCCAAATTTTCTTTTTTGGCACTCTGTACATCCTTTTTGAATTAGGGTAGACATTCTCCAAATTACCTATAAAAGAAACCAGATCTATTTTATTAGAACTGTTTAAAAGCTAGAAGAGAAATGCAATTTTGTTGTGTAAAAGCGGTTGATTAGGGAATTCCCTGATCAATTTGCTGAGTTCTCCAATCAACCTCCCCTTAACAAACGTCCTCTCATGTCACTATGGATACATCTTCTACAATCATTTTGTTTGTCAGTCTCTGTCCTTGGGGAAGCATCACATAGCTCTTTTTTTTTTTCTGTAAATGTCCTTAGGCAATGGAGCATACCAAAGCCTTTTTAGTTGTTTCCTCCCAGAACCTCCAGCTTTACATATCACAGAATCTGAGTTGAAAGGGATCTCAGTCACCATCTTGCCCAATCTATTCCCATGAAAGAATTCCCACTATAATTTGCCCACATGCTCAGGTAGCGTGCTTCAAAACCCCCAGTGAGGAGAAACCTACTACCTCCAACAGTATTTTGCTCTAATTTTGGAAAACTCTAAGAAGCTTTTACAGAAATCAAGTAAAAATTTATTTCTTTGCAGCTTCTAACGATTTCTCCTAATTCTTTTGTCATATTCTAGCTATGATCAAAACAGTTGACTGTGATTCATGTTTTGGTTTTTTTGGGTTTTTTTAATGTTAAGCTTAACAGGACCCCATAACAGGTAGAACATAATGTCCATCCATACCAGCCAAAACTCTGATCCAGGTGGTTGGGAAAGATTGCTTAATGTTATTTAAACTCTGTGCTGACATGTGTTTGCAGGTAAAGATAAATAAACCCCTTTTTTCCCTTGCTCTGTTATTTCCTTGCAGTTGAACTTTCCTACCATTGCTATAGACTCAAAAGGAGAACAAAGTTCAGATAAAGACATTTTAAGTAGCACACATCTCTGTGATGAAGGGAAGCATTTTATGTGACAGGCACTTTAAAAATATCTCATTTGATGTTCATTTGATGAAGTCCTACCAAGGTGATAATTTCATCCTCCTTCCCTAATTTCTGCTCTAACCCTTCTCCTCCACCTACCATGATGACATGTCAGGATTTTCCCTGTTCTTGGTAATTCACTTGTCAAGACCCAGTACTGAATAAACAAATAAAAGTGATCCTTTGCCTTTGGGGGATGATATTGGTTTGTGAGCTTCCACTACCCCCTGGTGGCCACAGAAGCAACCAGCAACTTCTTATTTTTCCTTTAGACATTTAAACTGCAAGACTTCTTCATCCCTCCCAAGCTGTTAAAAAATTTCACACATTGCACATTATAAAGTGTTTGTTGCATGTGGCAGCTCACTAATTAGGCCCAGTTAATAACTGCTGAGCTACAGGGGAATAGAATCATGCAACTGACAGACCTCACTGGCCAGAACTCCCACTCAAGTATCATTCAGACAATCTGTTCTCTCTGTTGTTTGCTTAACTGCAAAACCCGATTTAAAAATGATTAGTCCCAAATGAATTGGTTAAAAGGAGACAGAGGAGCTATATCAGAGTATGCTTCCTCTAGACCAATTAAATCACCCTCTCCTCAGCTGTTTTTGTAACTCACTATATACCTCTCAAAATGTCACTTACCACAAAATCCTTTGTAACATTTTCCAAGGAGGTGAGAAATATTTAAAAGGAAAAAAATATAAGGAATTGCACTGGTGTACATTTACACCAGCCAACAGAGCTACACCAAGGAGACAGGACTTACTTTCAAATATTTGCCAGGCCTTGTTATGGACCAGTATCAGTATACCAGAATTGGAGTGCCCAGGAATATTCCCATTTACTACCATGAATTTACACAACTTTGGAGCAAAGAGAAACCAAACATGACCATCAGTTACTCTGAATTTGTATTTATTGCATCCCTTATAATCCACATCCCTAGTCTAGCTATAGCCACAAAAAATGCGCTATTCTGTAAAAATCTTTTTTTCTCTTTTAAAAATTCTAAACTTAACAGACACCAAAAAAAGAACATTTTCCTGTGCAAAGTAAAAGAAAAAAGAAGGTTGAATATGACATTGTAAATCTGTATTTCATATAGTTTACTTTTTAAAAAAAGTTTGTAAATTCCACAGCAATCTAAATATTTGCTAAGTGGATAACATGTTTCATTATAGGTGCTCTAGAGCCACTGTTGGTTATTGCATTAATCAGAATATTTAAGTCATTGGAAACTGTTTTTGTTTTACAAGGCTGTTTTTAGTTATATAAATTATTCTGGCTCTGCTCATTTCATTCTATATTAGTCTGCGTATTTTCTCAAGATGTCTTGATTTTTTTTTCTTACAATATGATATGCTATGACAACACATAATATAATTTGTTCAGCTATAGTTTTATCTTGCTATTCATTATACAAGACTTCCCAAACAGTCATATGACTTTACCTTTCTAAATTACCTTTGACTCTTTTCTCTACCCTCTCAAAGTTTCTTCTTAGTTAGGGCCTCATCAGGAACTTATGAAAGACCTCTATTCCATTAAAAATTCCTCTGCAAAATTATATTATTCCCTTTTGAAGAATAAATTATTCTTAATTGTAAGCCTTTATCTTCTGCCTCTTTAAATATTGCATTTTAAGATAAACTTTAATTTATAATAGAATCTGTTAAGTGTTGTACAAGACCCAATTTTGGTTATTTAGTACTTATCATTTTCTTTCTGGATAACCAATAAACCATTAAGCTCCTACTATGTACAGAGCACTGTACTAAGTGCTGGCTTATAGTATTTTCTTATTCAACTTGAAAACTAGGATTTTAGATATAACAATCTTTGGTCTAGGCATCTAGATGACAAAGATAGAGCTATGACTCTAGAGTAAAGAGAATCTGAGTTCAAATCCCACTTAAATACTTAATATTTCCTAGTTGAGTGACCCTGAGCAAGTCATTTAATCCCAATTTTCTCACACAAACACACACACAAATAAATAGAAAGCCAGTCCTTAGTCTTATTGGGTTTTTTTTGTTTTGTTTTGTTTTCTTTAAGGAGGGGAAAAGTAGATTTTTTTTCCATTTTACCTTTGACATTTATTTCTAATAAGTCTTATTTATCATTTTATTGAAATATAGTATCCAGACCCTTTTTTTTAATCATGACTTTCAGGAAATATGATGGTTTTAAAATTATCTCTTATTAAATTGTTTTCTAAGTCAGTTGTTTTTCGTGGTAGACACTAAATTTTCATCTTTTTTCTGTCAATCTTTTGGTTTGTTTTAATATATTATCATCTCATGATAATGTATCAATAGTATCAATGATCTCTGATCAATTCTAACTTATAAGGTGTTTATAATTTGGACAAATTATCAATTTTTTTGTTGTTCTAAGCTATTTATTCTCCTAATTCTTCCATCCGGAGCTTTTATTTCATTTTCTTTCTCCCCCCACCCCATATCTTGCTTCATTTCTTCTAGATATTTGTGTAGTCCTTACGGAAAATCAATTTTTTTCCTTTGAGTCTCTGCCTGAAGTCATAGAAATACTATCTTCTTTTAGATTTGATTTTTTGGTATATGTGAATTTATAATAATTTTTATGGTAATAAGTGTCTTTGTTTATATAGCCAGCCTTACTTCCTAAAATTGGGGTTTTATTTCAGGAGCCAGAATCTGTCCCCTGTTATACTTTTGGGTGGGATAATCAATTCTGCTTGGTTTCATTCTGGGTTATCCACATTTCTGCACTCAAATACACCCCCCAACTTGTACTTATACCAATAACATTGGTAGATTTTAGGCTTTCACTGAATTACTCTTCAAAGCCCTCATAAGATATACTCTGGTCAGAATCTTATGTGTTTCAAAATTCCTGAGCACTGCCTAATCCCATTCCTGGTCACTTCCAAAATCTGACACAGTGAGTTTGCAATCAATCAATCTGATTATCATTGGAGGCTTTGCCTCTCGTAGTCTCTGAATAAGTAATCTTGTAGAGTACAGATTATCTCTAGCCCATCTCTGGTCATGCTGGAAGGTTCCTATCTTTGTATTTGCACTATATTGGAAGATTCACTTTCCTAATGTTCGTGGGCTTCTGGTTGACTTTTTATACAATTCTAGGAAGGAAGTTGTCACCTGCTGTGGTTTCTCCTTAGATTTCTTGATTATTATTCAATTTGGAATAGCTCTCTTCATCACAAGATCATTAATCACAAGATCAGTCATCTCATTGTTGAAGAGAGCCATGTCCATCAGAATTGATCATCATATTGTTGTTACCATATGCAATGATCTCCTGGTTCTGCTCATTTCACTCAGCATCAGTTCATGCAAGTCTCTCCAGGCCTCTCTGAAATCATCCTGCTGGTCGTTTCTTACAGAACAATAATATTCCATAACTTTCATATACCATAATTTATTCAGCCACTCTCCAATTGATGGGCATCCCTTCAGTTTCCAGTTTCTAGCCACTACAAAAAGGGCTGCCACAAACATTTTTGCACATGTAGGTCCCTTTCCCTCCTTTAAGATCTCTTTGGGATATAAGCCCAATAGAAACACTGCTGGGTCAAAGGGTATGTACTGTTTGAAAACTTTTTGAGCATAGTTCCAAATTGCTCTCCAGAATGGTTGGACCCATTCACAGTTCCACCAACAATGTATCAGTGTCCCAGCCTTCCCATATCCCCTCCAAAATTCATCATTATCTTTTCCTGTCATTTTAGTCAATCTGACAGGTGTGTAGTGGTACCTCAGGGTTGTCGTAATTTGCATTTCTCTGATCAATAGTGATTTGGAGCACCTTTTCATATGACTAGAAATGGTTTCAATTTCATCATCTGAAAATTATCTGTTCATATCCTTTGACCATTTATCAATTGGAGAATGCAAGCCTGTACTTTTAATACCTAAGTGTGATGATAGTGGGACTATCTGTAGAGATGCTCACTAGTGCATAGCTCCCACTAAGCAAGTATGGATTTGTTTAAATCCTTCCTTTGCCTGCGTGAAGGAGCTGGACAGTACCCTTGCTGGAAAACTATAGAAGAGTCCACTGTGCAAACCCTGAATTGTTGACAACCATCTGCTGAGAAAAATCAGAATGATTCCAAGATTTTTAAGACTAGGCCAGTAGAGCTGCTCAAGAAAAAGTAAGTAGTACCACTAGTTGTTTGTTATCCATCCATCCATCCATCCATCCATCCATCTATCTATCTATATATCCATGCATCCTTTTTTTTAAGATGGGTGCTTTGTATACATAAAATCAGGAGAAATCAAGACACTAGGTCTAAATTATCTGGAAATTGTTTTTATAGCTGATTGTTGTTCTTTCATTATATCTTTTCTTCTGAATAAGAGCTGTCTTCTTGATCAGATTTTAACTATATTACAGCTTTTCAGTGGTAAGAAGAGATAGAGTTTCCTTTTCCCTAAGCCTAGGACCCTGGACAAAGATATTCCAGCCATCAAAAGACAAATGTACTATATGTAAAAAAAAAATGCTCTAAAATGAGCATTTTGAGGAATAGCAAAGTGAAAATTATATTTGGAAATTTCTCAGAATTGGAAAATTTGGGGGGGAAAGAACTCAGATAATTTGGAATTTCTAGTATTGAAGGCAGCTATTTGAGCATTTGGATATCTCAAAGTAAAGTCTGGGCATTTGCGTAAGCCTCTCATTATTTGCAGAAAGAATAATTACTCAAGCTCTGTGCTAGCATTAGTGGTGAAATTGTCTAGAGGATGGGATAGGAGAATTTTCCTGCCTTCTGGTTTCAAGGGAGGACACATATGGTTCACAATTTGCTTCAAGGAGAGTCTCTTGAAGAAAGAGAAGACTTAAGGGAAAAGCTGGCACCTTGAAATTGTCCCTATTTCCAGCTTGCTACACTAGAGACTCTAGTGGAATTTCCCCTTGGGTAAATTAAGGGAATTTCTTAGTTGAACTGAGAAATCTCAGTCCTAATGGGAAAACTCTGAGAAGTATCTGGTACATACTCATCTGTGTAACTTCTCTAGTTTTGTTTATTATTAGCTTGAATAATTGGGTTTATTCATTACTATGATGATCCTTGTGTAACTAGCATTTATTTGGAAAAGAAGTCAATATGACTTCAGATATTGCTTTGAATACTCTTTCTTCATTAAGGAATACTAACCGGAAAAAAGAGGTTTAAAATTGCAAATTATTTCCCCAAGAATAGTAATACGTTTGATGTCACATACATATAATTCTAATCCTGTACCCCTTTACTAAGGGGAGCAAAATAGGCTAGCTTTTTTATTCCAATCTCCTATTCTCTTTCTTCTTGGCAAAAACCAGCTTTCCTTGGAGAAAAGTGATTAAGATTCCAAAGATATTTATCTATGTACCTCTGTGATTCAAACTGGGGGTGGGGACACACACACACACATAATATACATAACTAAAAAAAAGTAAAGTATACTTTAAACTTTCATCAGCAATTTGAAGAGACTGTTAGTTTTAATTACATTTATCAAGGACATATTCGGTACCAAGCACATACCAAGAATAAAAAGAAAGACAAAAATAGTTCTTTTCCTCAAGAGGTATCTATTCCATTGGGAGATACAAGTAAATAACTAGTTACATACAAATTACATATTGAACAGATGGAAGTTCATCTTAAAGAGAAAGGCACTAGCAGATGAACTTATTTCAGAAGCCCAATACCCTGGTCAGGGAAATCCATTTCAGTTGCAAAAGCCAAGTATTCCAAACTTTTCCTTGCTCTCTTAACAGTCATAACAACTTATATGCCCTATTTTCCATTATCATAATTCCCTTCTTTGACTGTGTGACTGGGTAAGTTTCAATGCTTTAGGAAACTCTAAGACTCTTTTAAGTTAAAGAAAAGGTGTCAACTTACATTGGAAGGGGGAATATTTTTCATTTCAAAGTTATATTAATATAATGATAGCTCTAGTCCCCTTCTCTATCCCAATTCTCTTTTGAGTGACAGCACAACAAATTTGAAAAACTAAGTTAAAGTACTGTGGACATGGCATAATATCTCATTTTTCCCCAATATTTGCTTTTGATAGCTAGTATTCAATGGAGTAAATAACATGACAATCACAGGACCAATGTAGAGTTAGTAAAGTAGTTATTTTGGGCAAGGGAAATTTCAGGTGCTCTTCAAAACATACCAGGTAGGTAAACTATTTACTCAAATCACATATAATGGCTCAAATTTATCTAGTGATTTTAAGATTTTAGAAATTATTTCCTCTGTAAAATACCATGAGATAGGCAGTATAAGGATCATTTTCCCCACTTTATAGATAAGGGAAATGAAACTCAGTGAGGTCAATTGATTTTTTCTAAGATTATGTAGCTAGTAAATGTCAAGTCATGATTTAATCCCTAGGGTCCTGACTCCAAGTTTATTCTACTTTATATTATACTACATTTCCTTTCTAGCAGTGTTGTACACCTAATAGTACAACCTAGAAGAAGGAAACTACAGCACTTCTAAAAATCTTACAATAATGTTATGAAAGGATATCAATACTCATATAGATCTGTGAATCTTTTGATGTGCATACTCCCTTAAATGATGTAAATTGCAACCTCCTTACTTTTTTATCCTATGTCATCTCTGAAAAGTCCTCATTGTGGGTCTACCCAACACTCTCAGAACTTTCCTCCAGTTTTCATCTTGATATTGGTTGAATGCTAATAGAGAATTTGGGCAGTCCCTTTCTTATCCCTCACTCTCATTACATGACTAGTTTACCCCCATTTGTAGTCATACATCTCTTTGATTACATCTTTCATAACTCCTTTCTTTTTTTCATTTAATTCAATCTATTATCTATAAGTGTATGTGCATGTATGTAGTCATCTATGTATATATCACCGGAGATATATGCATATGTGTGTAAACATATAGATGTATATGTGTGTGTGTGTGTGTGTATCTCTTAGACCTTGACAATAGATTAATATAGAGAGAATATATCTTGAATATATAAACACATATGTGTATATAATACTAAGACATATGTATGTATGTATGTGGAAAGAGACAGAGAAAGGACTAACAAAGTAAAACTGGTAATTTGAAATTTCTCAGAATTGTAAAATTTGGGAAAAAATTGAGATAATTTGAAATGTCTAGTATCTGGGGGAGAAAAAAGCTACTTTTAAAAAGCTACTCAAGCATTTGATTCAAGTCTGGGTATTTGCATAAGACTTCATTTATGGAAACAATTATTATTCAAGCTCGTGCTAGTATTAAGGGTGTTGTTTAGAGGTTAGGACAGGAAAATTCTTCTTTTGGTATATGACTTTAAGGGAGGACATACATGGTTCAAGATTTGTTTCAAGATAAATATAGATATAGAAATATATACATATACATATACATATATGTTATGTAAAGATATATATTTGGGTTGTTTATATATTTAGATAGATCGATAGCTAGCTGGATAGACAGACAGACAGACAGGTAGATAGATAATACCAGCTACAGAAATTGTCCATCACACTATATATCCTATCTTAGACTTCAAGCATTCTTCAAAGGCATGAAAAAGAAAAACAACCAATGACACTTTACGGAAGTTTACATTCTTTTAGTCATGTTACCTGAGAGATACAAAGATTAGACAAACTTACTGCTTGTTCTTATTTACTAAAAAAAAAAAAAAAAAAAAAAGCATTTGATTTGATAGAACAAAACATTAAAGTCTATTATCCTCAAGTGTCTCCTATGATGATATTTAAATTATATGGGAGTCCGTGAAAGATGTAACAAGAAATGATTTTGTTTAATGATTCCTTCATTAATAATACAGATTTTGATACCAAACAGGAAGAAACATACTTGCAAAAGGTGATTTCTATTATCATAATGTTCAGCACCAAGTTCTAATTGAAAAGGAATTCTAAAAATAAGATTCTCAAGATATTCCTCTTGCAAAATAATAATCACAACAAAGATAGAACACTGATGAGCTTTATAAATGAGTTTCACAATCACTCAAAAAAAATTTTTTTAAACTAGATAAAACTTAGGAATGAAAAGAAATGCATCAACACAAAGAATATTTTGAACAATTAAAAAGAAAATTATATACCTATATAATTATCATTATTAATAATTACTAGCATATCATTATTTGTGAGGATTATAATACAAAAAAAATCTTTGTTATCTATGTTAATTCTTGTAATTGTTAATAAGAGCAACAATAGAGTGGCAAAGATAAGCGTTCATTTCTAATCACTATTATGAAGCTAAATAGATATTAGGGAACCAAAATCTTTAGACAAATGTTTTAGTTTTAATAAAGGGGAAAATAAGTGTTGCCTCACTTTGAAGCTCTCTAAAGAATTCAGTTTTGTTACAGCTCCATGAATTTCATCATCATTTACTCTCTAAAATGAGAGCCTCATTAGACTAACAAAAAAACATTAGGCTAACCTTAAGACCCTACATGATCTTATTCTCAATTAATCTTATTTTGAATAACAATAATTTCAGAAATTAATCTAACAAGCAAATTACCACATAATGTAGAAAACTGGTAATATAAAAACTCAAATGCACATTTTAAAAAAAGTAATGAAAATTGGAATCAGGCAGTGAAAATTGACATAAACTAAGTACTTTCAAAACTTGTCATAAACTATAATAGTATATTAGTTTTAATTTAAAAGTTATGTTTTAAAATACAAATTTGGGCACAATTTCATCATCTTTACAGATAGGATTTAATTAGATGATCCATTTTTACTTTTCATATAGAAAGTCCCTGGATAATAACTCTTCTCTTTTCTCTCGATACTATTTCACATAGCAATCCCATCATCTCCTACAGATTCATTAATCAGCTCTATTGCTGATGATTCTCAAATGTGCTTATTCAGTCTTACCCACTCCGCTGACCATTTCCAACTTCTTTTAGACACCTTAAAGTAGATATTCTGCAGATATCTTTTTCTTTTTTCCCTGAGGTAATTGGCCCAGGATCACACAGCTAGGAAATGTTAAGTGTCTGAGATCACATTTGAACTCAGGTCCTCCTAACTTCAGGGCTGGTGTTCTATCCATTATACTAGCTGCCTCTCTATATGTTCAAAACTAAACTCGTTATCTTTTCCTCCAAACCTCCTTTTTCCCAATTTCCCTATTATTATCTAGGGCACCACCACTCTCCCAGATTCCCCGGGCTGAAGACTTAGGTATCATTCTTAATTCTTCATTCTCCCCACTCCCCACTCCCATATCCAATCCATTTTCAAGACCTTTCCATTTTACCTTATCATCTCTCCTATTCACCCCTTAATTTTCTCTAACACTGCTATCACCTTGGTGCAGGCTTTCATCACTTCAGCCCTGGGCTATTAGAAGAGTCTCCTGGTGGGTCTGCTTGCCACAAGCTGCTCTCTACTCCAGTCCTTTCTTTACTCAGCTATCAAATTGATCTTTGACTGTGTCACTTCCCTATTCAATAAACTCTAGTGACTATTACCTCTAGGATCAAATATAAAATGCTTTTTTCAAAGGCCTTTATAATCTTCTTCTCCCACATTCCCAATCTTATAACATCTTACCCAACCTTATTATTTATTATTTAACAAAAACTACTAGGAAAATTGGAAAGTAGTCTCATAGAAATCAGACTTAGACCAAAACCTCACATCATAAATCAAGATAATTTCCATTCAGAACAACAACAAAAAATAGGCTAGCAAAAACTGACTATATTTTACCCTTAGAGGTACAGATTATATCAGATCTATCATCTTTCTTATTCTTGACATTTGTATTTTCTTAATGCAAAATAACATTGTATTTTTTTATATTTCATTTCTACATAATTTTCACCCTTGAATATATGCTTCTCTTCTCCTCTCTTCTACCCAGCAAGCCATATTTTGTAACAAAGAAGGGAAAAAAGAGCAGATTAAATGAGTTTAACAAAACTAACCAGTACATGAGTTTAACAGAACTTAACCTTTCTTCTCAAATCTTACTCTGTTGAACTTCCTTATTTCTCTCAATGGCACTACCTTCTCCATAGCTATAAACTGCAGATTCTCATTTTACTTGCTTAACTATAGGAACTTAACTAAATGCCCTACACTCTTGATTTTCCTTGTTATGGTGATCAAGCCCAACATGGAAGAGATGGTAACTACATGGAAAGTCCTTCAAAATATTTTTGTATTTCTCAACTAATCATTTGTCCAATAAGAGCAGGTGACCATCTTATGACCACTTAGGTCATTGACTATGATAGCTTGTACCATTTCTTCCTGCTCAATCTAAGGAGAAGCCTGTCCACCCAACTTTTGACACTGCTGACATATTGTTTGTTTGTTTTTTATTTTAACATGTGTCATTTGTCAATCAATGGAATTATTCTGTATTTGATGTAGCTGTTCTATAATGACTGGACATCTAGCCTTATAAAAAAAAAAAAATAAGGCCCTAGAAGGAAGAGGGATCTCAGATTATGAGGAAGATCTGAAATCTACTTCATTAGAGAGGACCATAGACTCTTTAATAAAGTGCCATTGGCTCAGAGTTCTGCCTGAGTCTCTATTATTGTAAGTGGGATAATTTTAATCCCATATATGTATATATAAATCTATATGCATATGAATATGTGTGTATGCATACATATATACATATATAAGAAAATATCAATAAAATTCACTTTTTAAATTTGAAATGTATGTGTATATGTACATATATACAAGATAGTTATCTGAACTTTAAAATACAGTGGATTTTTTTGAATACAATGGATTTTTAAAGTTTGATTTTTGTTGGTGGTATTTTTTTTTACATTACAAATATTTCTGCATAGTCTATTCCCCTATCACTTCCAGGAGTTGAACTCCTACTATACAACAACAAAAATAGTGATCAAAATAAAGACCATTTTGACAGTATAGTGCCCCTAGAGTAAGTTATCTCAGACTTTTAAAAAAAATTCCTATCAAAACAGTTATTTTAAAACAAATGAAATATATATCAGACTTATGTCAAATTAAAAATACTGAAACTGTGAAAGTCAATGATCTTAACTAGACCTGAAGTATTTCTCATTCTGCTTAGTTACCATTCTTAACCCATTTTTATACCACCTCAGTTTCCATTCTGGACCTTTTGTACACTTTCCTAAGAGAAAGGATTTGGTAGAAGATGGCTCAAGGGATAGAGTGTTAAGCCTGGAGTCAGAACGACCAGAGTTCAAATGTAATCTCAGACATTTACTAGATGTATGGCCCTAGGTCATACTTAATCTCTGTTTACCTTAATCCACTGGACAAGGCAACGGCAAACCACTGTGGTACTTTCACCAAGAAAACCCCATGGAAGCTATTGGCATTCTGTGTTTGGAAATAATTGAACAACGAAATAACAATGTTTCTTTAATTAAGTACTAATAAAGTTTCCTTTCTTTTGCTAAGTCTGGCAATAACTTTATTGGAGAAATGTCTATTTCTTAATATTTTTATTTGAATTTAAAAGGATATTTTAATATGCTTTCACATTTATATAAAGTTGAAATGATAACATAAATGTCTGCCATTTAATCATGAATAAAGATATTTTTCATTACAAGAATGTTTTTTACATAGTTATAAATCTTCTGGAATTCCTATTTGTTTATATTATGTGGGCCAAGTAATTGTTACAATGGATAGAGCTCTGGGCCTGGACTCGGAGTTCCACTCTAGCCTCAAACTCTCATTAGCTATGATCTTGAGTATATTAAGTGTTATATATAAAATGCATATACTAATAGCATCTATCTCCCAGAGTTGTTATTAGAGTAAAAATTTACAATATTTGTGAAGTTTTTTGTAAACCTTAAAACTATCTAGGTATTGTTAATTGTTGCTATTCAGCCATTCAGTCAAGTCAGACACTTCATGAGCTTGTACGGAGTTTTTCTTGGCAAAGATACTAGAGTGGTTAGCCACTTCCTTCTCCAGTGGATTAGGCAGAGGTTAAATAATTTGTCCAGTCACTCAGCTAGTGATTGTCCGTGATTAGAAATGAATTCAGATCCTCCTGACTCCAGGCCTAATGGTCTACCTAATGATCATTAAATGCTAATTTCTCCTTGCTCAATAGATGGAAGCCAAGAAGGAGTTTGCAATTTCTTGTTGCTTTAAGTCTTTCCAATAACATAGGTAGCTTTTTAGTTTCCATGTTCTATGGGAAAATAAATGTCTGGAATTTAAAATGTACGCCTGTCTGGTTTGGCATTTAAAAACTCTTCAAAAACCTGGTTCTAATCTACTTTTCCACATTGCTGCCCTTTGTGTACTCTGCAGTCCAGTCATACTGGTTTTCTTGCTTTTCCTCACACATGATGGTATGTCTCTCATCTATTTATTTTGCCACAAATTTTCAGGCACAAAATATGCTCCCTCTCTTACTTCTGCCTCTCAGAATTCCTAATTTCCTTAAAGACTCATTTTGAGACCTTTCCTGACCCTTCTCTTTCCAATTCTTTTAGGGAAAAATTAGCTAAACCCATGTTGGGGAGTGGGGAGAGGATTTTATTACACTTAAAGATATAAATCCTTTTTAAAAAAATATAAAATTTAATAATAATGTTATAGCAATAATATAATTGTAACAATTTTGTAATAATAACATTTTATAAAATAAATTTTAAAAATATAATAAAATCTAGATGACTTTACATTTTAAAACCAAATCAATGAGATGGTCCATAGGAATCCTTAAGTATGGATCAATGGTCTCCATTTCTATTTGAGTTTGACACTACTGACCATTGGACTGGACTAATATGAATTCTTAAGGGAAAGGATTATTTAATTTAATCTACAAATGCCAATCATTTTAGTGTCTTCTTTCTCTCCTCAAATTGCCCTGCAATCAAAAGAAATATATCTTGTTCATGATACTAATGTATAGAGGAAGAATTATAAAATAGAAAGCTGCTTTTTGAATCAAATTTCAGTTCTCTTCAAAACTTATACCAGTGTAATACTGGTTAAATTATATGAAACCAGGATTTCTTAAACTTTTTCTACTGGAGATTCTGTTTCACCTGAGAAACTTTAACATGACCCTGAATATAAATGGGGTAGTCAATATAAAATACATTTTATTTATATACATAATTATATGTAAGTGTATTACATATAAAATGTTTATACAAGTTAGACATTTAATGATAATAAATCACAAAGAAATTTATTTTTTATTTTTAAAATTTGTTTTATTAATAAACATTTTATTAAAGTTTTTTTTTATTTTTAAAACATATGCATGGATAATTTTTCAACACTGACCCTTGCAAAACCTTGTGTTCCAAATTTTCCCCCCTTCCCTCTACCTCCTCCCCTAGATGGTAAATATATGTTAAATCCAATATATGCATACATATTTATACATCTCGCTGCATAAGAAAAATCAAATCAAAAAGGGAAAAAATGAGAAAGAAAATAAGATGGAAGCAAACCACAACAAAAAGAGTGAAAATGCTATGTTGTGATCCACCTTCAGTTCCTACAATCCTCTTTCTGGGTGCAGATGGCTCTCTTGATCACAAGATCATTGGAATTGGTCTTAATCATCTAGTTGAAAAGAGCCACATCCATCAGAATTGATCATTGTATAATCTTGTTGTTGCCCTGTACAGTGATCTGGTCCTGCTCATTTCATTGCTAGCATCAATTCATATAAGTCTCCTCAGTCCTCTCTGAAATCATCCTGTTGATTATTTCTTATGGAACAGTAATATTCCATTACTTTCATATGTCATAACTTATTCAGCCATTCTCCAACTAATGGGCATCCATTCAATTTCTAGTTTCTTGCCATGACAAAAAGGGCTGCCACAAACATTTTTGCACATGTGGGTCCCTTTCCTTCCTTTAAGATCTCTTTGGCATACAAGCCCAATAGAGTATGCACATTTTGATAGCCTTTTGGGCATTGCTCCAAATTGCTCTTCAGGAACTGGAACTCTTAATTGAACACCAGATAGATAATTTTGACCTATATTAAGTTAAAAAGTTTTTGTACAAACAAAACCAATGCATATGTATACATATATTCGATTTGCCAGTATTTTAACATAATTAACATGTAGTGGATATCCTGCCATCTAGAGGAGGGGTGGGGAGCTGGGGGAAAAATTTGTAACGGAAAGCTATGTAAGGGTTATTGTTGAAGAATTACCCACACATATGTTATGCAAATAAAATTTAAAAAATAAATAAAAAATAAAAATAAAAAACAAACAAAACCAATGCAGTCAAGATTTAGGAGGGAAGCGATAAATTGGGAAATCATCTTTACATTTAAGGATTCTGATAAAGGTCTCATCTCTAAAATATATAGAGAATTGTCTCATATTTATAAGAATTCAAGCCATTCTCCAATTGATAAATGGTCAGAGGATATGAACAGACATTTTTCAGATGATGAAATTAAAACTATTTGTAGTCATATGAAAAGGTGCTCCAAGTCACTATTGATCAGAGAAATGCAAATCAAGACAACTCTGAGATTCCATTACACATCTGTCAGATTGGCTAAAATGAAAGGAAAAGATAATGATGTATGTTGGAGGGGATATGGGAAGGCTGGGACACCGATACATTGTTGTTGGAACTGTGAACAGATCCAACCATTCTGGAGAGCAATTTGGAACTACGCTCAAAAAGTTATCAAACTGTGCATACCCTTTGACCCCCCCAGTGTTTCTTTTGGGCTTATATCCCAAAGAGATCTTAAAGGAAGGAAAGGGCCCCACATGTGCAAGAATGTTTGTGGCAGCTCTTTTTGTAGTGGCTAGAAACTGGAAACTGAAGGGATGCCCATCAATTGGAGAGTGGCTGAATAAATTATGGTATATGAAAGTTATGGAATATTATTGTTCTGTGAGAAACGACCAGCAGGATGATTTCAGAGAGGCCTGGAGAGACTTGCATGAACTGATGCTGAGTGAAATCAGCAGAACCAGGAGATCATTATTCATGGCAACAATACTATACAATGATCAATTCTGATGGACATGGTTCTCTTCAACAATGAAACGTTTCAAACCACTTCCAACTGTTCAGTGAAGAAAGCCATATACACCCAGAGAGAGGGATGTGAAATGTGGACCACAACATATCATTTTCATGCTCTCTATTGATGTTTGCTTGCATTGTTTCCTTTCTCTGATTTTTCTTTCTTGTAGATATGATTTTCCTTGCACAAAAATGATGTGTGGAAATATGTATACATATATTCGATTTGTCAAGTATTTTAACATAATTAACATGTAGTAGATATCCTGCCATCTAGGGTAGGGGTGGGGAGTAGGGGGAAAAAATTAGTAACAGAAAGCTTTGTAAGGGTTAATGTTGTAGAATTACCCATACATATGTTTTGCAAATAAAAAGTTTTAATAAAAAAATTAAAAAAAAACAAATTGCTCTTTAGAATGGTTGGATCAGTTCACAATTTCACCAACAATGTATTAATGTCCCAGTTTTCCCACATCCCCTCCAACAATTGTCATTATCTTTTCCTGTCATCTTAGCCAATCTGAGAGATGTGTAGTGATACCTCAGAGTTGTCTTAATTTGCATTTCTCTGATCAATAGTGATTTAGAGCACCTTTTCATGTGACTAGGAATCGTTTCAATTTCTTCATCTGAAAATTGTTCATATCCCTTGACCATTTATCAATTGGAAAATGGTTTGAAAAGAAATTTATTTTAAAACAATTATTTAGCATACAAATAATTTCACCATTTATTAAAGACCAAATCAAATTTGCATGCTAATAGGATGGATGTGCTTGTTTATTTTTACACCAAGAATTAAATTTTTGTGGAACATTTAATACTGCAGGTTCATAGAACATCTTCAATGTTTTTCAGAGCTGAATGATATTTTGATTTTATAATCATCAGTGCTAAGAATATTGCTTTGTTTAAACACATAGTAATTCTTCTTGAACTTTTAATGACAAATGAACTGACACTTTTTTATATCAATTGAGTATGGTTTATAAACCCAATTTAAAATTTTAGAATCAAAATCAGGAAAATAAAGACTTTTAATATTTTCCTATATTCATTTCTCAGTATGTATCAAATTAGTTTATTTTTGTGATGAGTTTAGGACAACAATTCTTAGTTCAAAACAAATGTGACAAATTCACAATAACCATTCTCTTTGCCAAAAGGAACATTTATTTAGGACAAGAAATTACAGACCAAAAGAAGAGATAAAATAGGCACTTGGAGTGGTAAATATGAAATAGATTTGAGAAAGCAATAGGGTTAACAAAGAAAAGTTTGGGAGAAGCCATTAAAGGAATATGCCATGAAGTGTGAATATGCTATTGATTGACAGGCTAAATTCATAGAGGAGTTTAGCACCCTAAAAGAGTTAGTTAGAACAAGGAAAGTTACCATGAGGCATAGGAGAGAAGGAAGGAAAAAGGAGAAGAAAGACACCACAAGGCAAATGTTGTGGCTAATGCAAAAGGGGTTCAGCAAAGATGGTATAAACGATAGGCAGATTTACAGAGGAAATATAGCCTCAGAGGAGGAGAGGTACCAGGGAAGAGGTTGGTAGCTCAGAGAGAAGGATCAGGGAGGAGCCAGGTCCAGACCTGTCTAAAGATATTATTGTCAATATCTCAAAGGTTGTTTAAAGATTCTCAGAGGGATTACAGAAAATCATCCCCTAGATAATACACCATGACCAAGTAGGATTTATACCAGGAATTCAGGGCTGGTTCAATATTAGGAAAACTATTAGCATAATTGACTATATCAATAACCAAGTTAACAAAAAACATATGATTATCTCAATAGATGCAGAAAAAGCATTTGATAAAGTCCAACATCCATTCCTATTAAAAACACTAGAGAGTATAGGAATTAATGGACTTTTCCTTAAAATAGTCAGTACCATCTATTTAAAACCATCAGGAAACATCATATGTAATGGGAATAAACTGGAACTATTCACAATAAGATCAGAGGTGAAACAAGGTTTCCCACTATCACCATTACTATTCAATATTGTATTAGAAATGCTAGCTTTGGCAATAAGAGAAGAAAAAGAGATTAAAGGAACTAGAGTAGGTAATGAGGAAGCCAAATTATCACACTTGGCAGATGATATGATGATATACTTAAAGAACCCTAGAGGATCAATTAAAAAACTATTAGAAATAATCCACAACTTTAGCAAAGTTGCAGGATACAAAATAAATCCACATAAATCATCAGCATTTTTATACATCACTAACAAACTCCAACAGCAACAGATAAAGAGAAATTCCATTTAAAATAACTGTCAACAGTATAAAATATTTAGGAATCTATCTGCCAAGGGAAAGTCAGGAACTATATGAATAAAACTACAAAACACTTTCCATACAAATAAAATCAGATCTAAACAATTGGAAAAATATCAAGTGCTCTTGGATAAGTCAAGCAAATATAATAACGATGACAATACTACCTAAACTAATCTCTTTATTTAGTGCTATACCCATCACATCAAACTCCCAAGAAACTATTTTACTGACCTAGAAAAAATAACAATAAAATTCATCCGGAAGAACAAAAAGTCAACAATTAAAAAGCAATTAATAGAAAAAAAAAAAAAGCAAATTAAGGTGGCCTAGGTGTGCCAGATCTAAAACTATATTATAAAGTAGTGGTCATCAAAACCATTTGGTACTGGCTAAGAAACAGACTAAGAGGAATAGGTTAAGTTCATAGGACCAAATAGTTAATAACTATAGCAATCTAGTGTTTGACAAACCCAAAGTCCCCAGCTTTTGGGATAAGAACTCGCTATTTGACAAAAACTGCTGGGAAAATTGAAAACTAATATGGCAGAAACTAGACATTGACCCACATCTAACACCATATATACCAAGATGAGGTTGAAATGGGTTCATGATCTAGATATAAAGAATGATATTATAAACAAATTAGAAGAACATAGGATAGTTTACCCCTCAGACCTATGGAGGAGAAAGGAATTTGTGACCAAAGAAGAACTAGAGATTATTATTGATCACAAAATAGATAATTTTGACTATATTAAATTAAAAAGTTTTGTACAAACAAAACTAATGCAAGCAAGATGATGAGGGAAGCAATAAACTGGGAAAACATTTTTACATTCAAAGGTTCTGATAAAGGCCTCATTTCTAAAATATATAGAGAATTGACTAAAATTTATAAGAAATCAAGCCATTCTCCAATTAATAAATGGTCAAAGGACATGAACAGACAATTTTCAGATGAAGAAATTGAAACTATTTCTAGTCATATGAAAAGGTGCTCCAAATCACTATTGATCAGAGAAATGCAAATTAAGATTATTCTGAGATACCACTACAAACCTGTCAGATTGGCTAAGATGACAGGAAAAGATAACGATAAATGTTGGAGGGGATGTGGGAAAACTGGGACCCTGATACATTGTTGGTGGAACTGTGAACGGAAATTTGGAACTATGATCAAAATGTTATCAAACTGTGCATACCCTTTGACCCAGCAGTGTTTCTAGTGGGCTTATATTCCAAAGTAAAGGAGGAAAAGGGAAACACGTGCAAAAATGTTAGTGCGGCCCTTTTTGTAGTAGCTAGAAACTGGAAACTGAATGGATGCCCATCAGTTGGAGAATGGCTAAATAAGTCATGGTAATGTTATGGATTCCTGGATTTTTGGTTAGGTTGAGAAAATATAATAAAGATGAAAATTGTGTTATGGAATGTTATTGTTCTGTAAGAAACGACCAGGAGGATGATTTCAGAGAAGCCTGGAGAGACTTGCATGACCTGATGCTAAGTGAAATGAGCAGAACCAGGAGATCATGATACACGGCAACAACAATACTATATGATGATCAATTCTGATGGACTCAGCTCTCTTCAACAATGAAAAATTTCAAACCACTTCCAATTGTTCAGTGATGAAGAGAGCCATATACACCCAGGGAGGGGATGTGGGAAATGAGTGTGGACCACAACATAGCATTTTCACTCTTTCTGTTGCTGTTTGCTTGCGTTTTGTTTTCTTTCTCAAATTTTTTTTCTTCCTTCTTGATCCGATTTTTCTTGTGCAGCAAGATAACTGTATAAATATGTATATATATACATATGTATATATATTAGATTTAACATATATTTTAACATATTTAACATGCATTAGACTACCTGCCATCAGGGGAGGGGATAGGTGGAAGGAGGGGAAAATTTGGAACAGAAGGTTTTGCAAGGGTCAATGTTGAAAAATTACCCATGCATATGTTTTGTAAATAAAAAGTTTTAATAAAAATTAAAAAAAAAAAAGATGTTCAGAGGTTGGAGAGATAGATAATGGAAGCGAATAAGAGTTTTATCCTTGTATCACTCTATACAAATAGGATAGTCTGGGACTTGGTGATACCTGATACAGTCAGATGGCCAGATGGGCTTCTTCCTGATGTGGGAAGAGAATAAATTCATTTCAACCCGTATCATTTGAATTTTTTTTTAATTGCTGTTATTTCCTTTTTCAAGTCTAAGGTTCAGACACTTTTAAAAAAAATTCTACAACTCATGAGGTGAGAGAGGAATGAACTGGGAGAAATGGAAAGGGAGAAGTGGAATATTGTAAATTAACTACCATAAGAGGCAAGAGAAAAAACTTTTACAGTGAAGGGGAAGAGGGGGAAGAGAAGATGAGTGAATGAACCTTACTCCTGTCAGAATTGGCTCAAAAAGGAAAAAACACACTTAACATGGGTATAAAAATCTATCTTACTCTGCTGGAAAGTAGGAGGAGAAAGAGCTTGAGGGAAGGGGGAAGGGTGATAGAAAAAAGGGCATATGGGGGGTAGGAGTGGTCAGTAGCAACTTCTGAGGGAGAGAGAGTGAAAGGAGAGAAGGAACAGAATAAATAGGAGACACAGCAAGAGTAATTGTGAATAGTATTTTGAAGCAAGTTTCTTTGATGAAGGTCTCATTTCTCAAACTGAATCAAATTTATTAAAAAAAAAAAAAAAGCCATGCCCCAATTGATAAATGATTAAAAGATAGGAACTAAGTTCAAAGAGCTATAAAATCATGCATATCTTTTGACTTAGCAATGGTACTGCTATGCATGAATCCAAAAACAGATTAAAAAGAAAGTGAAAGACTTAAATGTATAAAAATATTTATAGCAGTTCTCTTTTCAGGACAAAAATAATTGGGAACTGAGGGGATGTCCATCAATTAACGAATGGCCAAATAAATTGTGGTATATGATTAGGATGGAATATTATTGTTCTTTGGGAAATGATGAGCAGTATGCTCTCAGAAAAACTGCAAAGTGCTCCAGGAACTCAAGCAAAGTGAAATGTACTGTGTACAAAGTAATAGTAATGTTGTGGGATGGTTAGCTGTGAATGACTTCATTATTTTCAGAAATATAATTATCCACGATTATTCTGAAGGACTTATGATGAAAAATCCTATCCATATCCAGAGAAAGAACTGACTGGCTATGTCTGAATAGGGATTGAAGCATTCTCTTTTTTATACTTTTTTTTTCTCTCTTAAGGGTTTTTTGTTGTTTTTTAGGGGTGAGATCTGTTTTCTTTTTTTTTTTTTTTTAATGGAAATATTTAGCATTAACTTCACAGGTGCTTTTTTTAATGAGGGCTGGAGGTAGAGATAAAGGGAGAGAATCTGGAACTCAAAGTTTTAAAAATAAATGTAAACAAATGCTTTAAATGTAACTAGGGAAAATAAAAACATTTTAAATTTTCTATCATTTATCTGTATATTCTGAAAAGAATTCCTTAATTCCAATGCCCTTTCTCCATTAGCTATTCCCAATTTATACCATATAAATTACACATTTATTTATATAGTTAATTACTTCTTGTCTTCACTATTAGACAAGAAGTTCCTTGACTGAAGGGTCAGTTTTACCCGGCCTTTCTTCATAAGCCCCCGGGCTTACTTAGCACTGGGACACAAAAAGAGGGCAGAGGTAAGGAGCTAATCTAATTCCAATTTAATGGGATGGGATTTTAAGAACTGGATCCATTTAATATTAGGGCAGAGCTTTCTTTTTTTTTTCCATGGTCTAAAGGCAAACAGCCCGCGGCTTCCCCATACACACCCAGGAGCGCCCAGAAAAGTAGGATGGAAACTTGAAGATGGGAAGAAAGAAGAATAGAGCAAAGAGGGGAAGGCTGCACGAGGAGAGGGGGTGTGGCTAAATTCAGCCTTGCCTCCCCCGCCCCTCGCTAGGCCATTTCCCTGTCCCTCTCGAGACCGGAAGTCCCGCCTCGAGAAGAGGAAGTAAGTCGACGAAAGGAGGAAGCACAAATAGGCAAAGGAGCTGGAGGGGAGGGGAGGAAGAGGTGGTTGCAGAGGCAGGGGCTGGTTCTGCCCGAGAGCCTTGGCTTTACCGGGCTCAAGTGGGCGGGGAGAGGTGGGAGGAGGCAAGAGGGAAAGGCGGGGCCTGGGACGCTAGGGAAAAGGAGGAGAAAAGGAAGAGCACGGAGCGGGCTCAGGGTCAAGAGGGACATTCGGCTCCAGCTAGTACGGCCTGCCAGGCCTGGGACAGGTGGGTGAGAGCGGCGCGTTCGGCTCTAGAAGGGGTCTCCAGGAGCGCCGGACCCCTTTCTTCTTTCCCCGACCCCCATCTCAGCGTCTCCTGTCCCCTTTTCGCGTTCCTAACGCCGCTTTTCTTTCCTTGGTGACCATTCAACTGCCGGTGCTCTCTGACAAGCCCTAGCAGGGAGGAGTCAGGATAGATTCCCCTCTCCTGGTTCCCCGGCTTCCTTTCGTTCCTTGACCGTGGTGTGCCGACTTTCCCTTCCTCCGCCCCCATTTTTCTCTCATCCTGAAGGTTATGCCTTTCTTAATCTAAAAGGGTATCCTTCTCAAAGGCCTCTCTATATCCCAATCCCTAGTACTTTACCAGATGCTAGGACTTGTGCATTCAACCCTCGCCCCCACTATATAGATAAGGAAACTGATACCCAAACTAAGTGACTTCTCCAGTGTCACAGAGATGTTGATTATAAGACAGAATGTGGATTGAACCCGGAGCCTCACATAGACCATTGATATTTCATTACTTGAAGTTACTTGTTTTCTTCCCACCCACCAGATTTTGCCTGATGAGGGACACTGGTACTAACTGTTTGAAGGTTGGGGTGGGGGAGGTATGCTGAAAATTATTTCCATCTTCCATTGATATTGTCAATATTGAGATTTCCAGAAAGTTTCCCTTGAAATAATTGTCTTTGCTAATGCTTTCAGGTGCATAAACGCACTGTTGGACTGATATAGAAGAGTTATGTATCTGATTGTCATGTTGCTCCTTAATTATGTGACTTTGGGAAACTTAATTTACCTTATTGGGCTTCATTTTGCCCCTCCATAAAGCAATCTTTACTGTTCTGACAATTCAGATTTTATATAGGATAGATTGTAGGTGAAAAAGGAATCTTTTGAAGGACATCCGTTGAAAGTTAATTGTCTGGGTTTTTTTTTGTTTTTTTAAACAGATGTAGAATCGTTTTTTTTTCCAAAACGTGATTCAGACCATGGGTATGTCCACATCCACTCCTGCTGTTGTGGTGCAGGGCTCTACTGCTTCAGAACATGAGGCAGGTTCTCCACCTTCAGGATGCCCAATGCACCCCCAAAAAGAAAAAGGTAACTCCTTTGTTTAAGAAAACCAAAAGCACAAACCCTTCTAAAATGGTTTAAAATAATAATAGCAAACTAGAGGTTCTAAATCATTGTTGCTTTACTTTAAAATAGGTGTCTCAGATTTCATTTAATTACTACATTTTCTTCCAAACCATTATCAGGTAGGTATATAATATTTACATTTACACACTATGCAAATCAAAGAAATTATTTTTTAAAACTTACAAATTTCTCTTAGTATTTAAATTTACTTCTAAATGGATTGTCTTAACATAAAGCTGAATTTTATTTCATGGGTATTTACCATTTTAGTTGACTTAACTCTTTCTCTAGATGAAAAGTAAACATGGAGAGATTAATATTTTGCTTTGGAATTTCCCTTGTTCATTATGAGGATATTGTATAGAATGAGAGTATATGAATTGGTCTGTGGTATGTGATTTCTTGTTTCAAAGTGTTGTATGTATAAGCTTAGGAATTTACAGGCTTTTGATTTTCATTTTGTCAGTCAACAAACATTTGTTAAGCACTGTACTTGCTAGACACTATGATAGGCATTGAGGATACAAATAAAGAGTTTGTGTAAAACACATTGAGTACTGTGACATTTCTGAAGGTAATGTGTTACCTTAGGCAAGTCACTTTTAACTCCTGCCTCAAACAAATCTGTAGTATTTGTCTACTGAGACATAGATAAGTTGCAGTAATGGTGGTAGAGGTAGTTCTTTATGCTATGGAAATAATTGCTTATTCTCCCAAGACAAAACCATGCTATAGTTAACTCTTAAAATTTGCATGGATACTATAGCCAAATAACCACATGTTGCTTGAAGCTAAAGGTTCTCAGATTCACAGTGGTGGGTTACATGTTTCCTGCTATTACAGATGGACATTTAATTAATTGTTGAGTTCAGTCATTCATAATCATTCTTTTATCTTCTCAGTAAAGAATTTTTTGAATTATTATGATAAAATTAGTGTTTTTGGAATGTGAAATAGACCATGTTGCTCCTAAGTCTTCTTTGGGGAGCATTTATTTCTGAGACTAGGGAAAAAAGCTTGTTCTGAACTTTATTTACCCTATTTAGATCTTCACAAAACAACCCAAAACAAAATAAAAAAGCCCCCCCCCCCCACACACACACACACATACACAAATACTGTGCCATTTCTTTTGCCTTCCTTAAAATAAAAGATGAGTCTGGGCTTAGTGTTGCATATCTATAATGCCCGCCACCAGATTAATCTAAGGTTGACAGTTCTGAGTGAGAGTGGGTTCAACTGATTTAGTGTCCATACTGAGTTTTACATTAAAGGTGAACCTTGGTAATATTGGACTAGGTTGTCTAAGCAGGCCCAGGTTAGAAAAATGGAGCACATCAAAACATTTTATTTCCAAGCTGAAAGAACTAGGGAGGCCTAATTTAAAAACAAAACTAAACAGAATGAAAGTTTGGACAGGTCCCTCAGGATCTAGATCTGCTCACTCTTCCTTGAATATTATCACTATCTCTCACATATGTGTTAGGAATTTAGTTATCCTTCCCCATTGACTAAAAATACCTCAGTCAGGGGTACAGTGGATAGAGCACCATCCCTGAAGTCTGGAGGACCGGAGTTCAAATCTGGCCTCAGACACTTAACACCTTCTAGCTCTGTGACCCTGGGCAACAAGTCACTTAACCCCAATTGCCTCAGCAAAAAAAAAAAAAAAAAAAAAACTTTGGGGAATTGAGTTGCCATAAAGTCCTCTTTAATCAGTGTTCTTTCTCCTATTTCCTTAGTTCTGGTTTTTGTTTTTAAAAATTAAAATGTGTAACTTTGAATTATATAATAAATTTGTCTGACTCCTGAAATTTGAGGATTATAGCCCTAAATCTGTCAAGCTTTGTATTATGTGATGGTCTTTAGTATCCCTTCTGACTGCTATTGTTTTTAGTCTTAAGTTCATTTAAAAAATATACTCTCCCTCTATGTTGTGGACCTTAATAGAACTTTGATTTTCCCTGGACTGCCTAATTCTGGCCCCAAATTAAGGTAAGTGTGTCACTGTAATGAGTACTAAGATTTTCATCATTTATGGTGATTCTTTTGCATTTTTAAAAAATTTCAGATTGTCCATTAAATATAAATTCATCTGATAAAACTTGTGAAAGTCAATCTAATTCAGTACCTGCACATCAGGATCGAGCATATGAATATGTGGAATGTCCTATATCATCAGCTGCCTATCAAAATAAAGATAATATAGATCCTTCAAACATGGTATGTTTGATGCTAATTCTTAAAATATGATTTATGTGAGTTTCTCATACAAGAAATTGCATATAACATTTGAATACTAAAGTTAATTATCTGTTTTAAAACATGGTAACAAAGAGATGGTAACAGGCTGGCATGGATAGATTGCAGTCTGCATCAGTGGAGAATTTGAATTTATTCTATAAGTCAAAAATGTTATTTTCCCTAATTTGAATTGGTTTTTAGAAGTGTGTTTATCTAATATATGTCTTCCTTCGTATTATAAAAATCCACAAATAAGAGCAAATTTGTGCTACTTTAAAGTCTAGTAATCTTGCAGTCTTTTTCTGTATTAGAGAAAAAGTTGCTTTCCTATTCCTGATATGGAAGGATTGAACTGTAATTAATTTATAAGATGAAAAGCAGCAGCACATAAAGAAAAATATGGAAGGGGCAGGGGGAGGGGTTATATATTTCATTTGAAAGTCTTCATGGCTTGGAAAAATGAATAATTACTTTTGTAACACTTCTGTTAAATAGTTGCATACTTGGGATTTAAATCCCATATGTTCCCCAAAAGGATTTGAAGACCTTATTGAAGTTAAGTGGAGAAAAATAACAATACATAACTACTAGTCCAAGGACAAACATTTGTTAAACACTTATTATACTTCATCGAAGAAACAGTGAAATTGATGCTACTATGAACTTATGAGACAGGTTAAATAACTTCCAGCATTATACTTTTTTTATTGGTGTGCATTTCTAAAATTTAACATCTTACAAATATTTATGCCTTATAATAATTCATACTGGCTTATATGTATTATATCTTTTAAAAATATTAGCTTATAATTTGACATTTTAAACAAAACAGGAAATTTAACAGCTATATATAATACGGAAGAAATAACTTGGGGGGCAGCTAGGTGGCGCAGTGGATAGAGCACCAGCCCTGAAGTCAGGAAGTCCTGAGTTCAAATCTGGTATCAGACACTTAACACTAACTAGCTGTGTGACCCTGGGCAAGTCACTTAACCTCAATTGCCTCAGCAAAAAAAAAAAAAAAGCAAAAAAAAAGAAAAGAAATAACTTGGAGAAAAATAATTTCTTTGATTTTCTTGGGTTGTTTAAAATACAAAATTATTACGGAGGACAGAGAGTATGAAATAGTGGAAATTTTAGTGTGAGAACTTGGTCAATAAATAATGAGGTTATATGATTGAGTATATATGACTAAAAAAAAGGGGTCAAGCTATAATTTTAATAATTTAGCAATCAGTTGATCTTTATGTTTGTAACTATTTTTGTATCAGAACTTTCCCAGTGTTTAAAAAAATCTCAGCAATCTCATTATTTTGTTTAGATGCCACCGCCTAATCAGACTCCATCTCCTGGTCAGCCATTTGCACTGTCAACTGTTAGGGAAGAATCATCAATTCCCAGGGCAAATTCAGATAAAAAGTGGGTTTACCCTTCTGAACAGATGTTTTGGAATGCCATGTTAAGAAAAGGGTAGGTAAATAATGTTAAGTAGAATGTGAGTGTAATTTTTAAAAATTATTTCCTGCTGATTTCTTTAAGAGTGGAGAAACTGAGGTCTGATCATTATGTAGATTTTCTTTTAAGGCCTTTTTTTGGACTAAGCCACAGCATCTTCCCTTTAATGGCTTCTTCCTCCTAGTTAATTTTGAGCTAGCCTTGGGGTAATCCCACCTCTCCACTGTCTTTCTCCTTGTTAAAGCTAAATCCCTTTTAGGGTTTGTCTTTTGGGGTTAATTTGCGAAACTTCTCCATAGATTTAGCTTGCCAATGGACTTCCCATTTCTTTAGCTTCATCCCTTTAATGATTTCTTCCTTTTGATTGTGAGTTTATTTAAATTCTAGGGAATTTGTCTTTCCTCATAATTGTTAAAACTACTTTCCTTGCTAACTCCTGTGTGTTATTCATATAAACCTTAGTTTAAAAAAAAAAAAGATTTATGATATGGAATTACCCTAAATAAGTAATAAATATTTGAAAACTTATTTTCTAATAGTTATCACTTACTTTAACTATGACTTATCAAAATATATGAGTCCTGCCATAGTGAAGTAAGAATTCCTTGTTTTCATGTAAAGTACTTAAAAAAAAATAGGGACATTAATCAGTTCTATCAATAAAATAGGTATTCTATTTCACATTTGGCAGTATTTCCAGAGGTTTTTTTTTTTTTTCCTAAGTCACTAATATTTGGTAGCTTGTGAAATATAGTATTAAATATATATTTATATGTTATATTTGTTAAGAAATTTATACAAAAACATGAAACAATTTCCTTTCAGCTAATATATTGAATAAATTTGGGCTTGTTCATAAATATTCATTATGTATTCTTTAACTGTACAAGTATGAAAATACCTAAGAATCAAATCAGAGCCAAATAATTAGCTTAATTGCTTATGTTAACTATATTGTATGTTACTTATTAAAAATATGCACTGATTGATTTTATAGCAACATTTTAAAGTAATCAATATTTCTATAAAATACTTTTTTTTTTAAACTAGATGGAAGTGGAAAGATGATGATATTAGTCAGAAAGATATGTATAATATTATTAAGATTCACAATCAGAATAATGAGCAGGCTTGGAAGGAGATTTTAAAGTGGGAAGCTCTTCATGCCACGTAAGTACATGTATGACAACTTTGATGAATCCTATGAGCACTTTCTAAGATTTACACCATTTGTAAGTTGCCATTAGGAAAGGAAGAATAAGCATTTATTAGACACTTACTATGTGCACTCTCTGCACTTTATAAACATTGACTCATTTTGATTCTCACAAGAGCCCTGGAAGGGGGAAGTTACTATTGTTATCTCCATTTTACAACTAAATTGAGAGAAGTGAAGTGATTGACCCAGATTCGTACAGCTATTAAGTATCTAAGGCTGAATTCAAATCTTCCTGGTGCTCTTCATCTAATGTACCCCTCAGCTGCCCCTCTTTAGAATTTGAATGCTTCTATTTCAGATAGTATAATATTAGGTATAATCTGCTAATTTCATTATTAATGTAGGGCAGGAATAGATGGAATAAAAATAATATATAATCCCTAAATTCACTTTTAACCACTTATTTCAACTTTTTATCCAGTTGTACTTTTTGATCTTCCTATATATCAAGCCTCTCTTCTTTATACAGTTGCTAAAGTCATATTCCAACAGTACAGGTCTGACCGTGTACACACTCTATTACGCTACAAATTCTAGTGCCACCTCCTCTTTTTTTTTTTTTGTGCTGAGGCAATTGGGGTTAAGTGATTTTGCCCAGGGTCACCCAGTGTTTGAGACCAAATTTGAACTTAGGTCTTCCTGACTTCAAGGCTGGTTGGTGCTATCTCCACTGTGCCATCTAGCTGCCCCTTCCTCTTACTTCTTAAAGAAATACAAAATTCTCTTTTTGGAAGTCAAAGTCCTTTACAACTTGGTTTCTACTTACCATTCCAGGTTTCTTGTACATTGCTTCAAGGTCACTTCCTGTTTTCCTATGTAGGCCTGTTGTCTCCCTTGATTTTGTATGTTTTATCCATATTGATGGTTAATAAGTAGTGATTTACTTGCAAAATTGTCATGATTCAGCAGGCATTTAAAAAGTACTTATTGCATGCTTTAGAATTACTAGGCGCAACTTTGAATTTTATTTTCAGTTCTTTGATCATCCTGTAGAAGAGATTAAACCTGAAAGAAGAGGAAAAGGACAAAGCCAAGACATAAGACCATAAATAAAATAAGGAAGCATTGGATAGTAGATAGGAAGTATTTAATTCTGTTATACTTTGGATTTTTCCTTCTTCCTAGTTGTTAAGATCTTAGATTTAGAGTGGGGAGGAATCTTAGAAGGATGATGATGATGTTAGTGGCTAGCATTTATAGAATACTGTAAAAGTGCTAAGCCCTGGGGCAGCTAGGTGGCGCAGTGGATAGAGCACCAGCCCTGAAGTCAGGAGGACCTGGGTTCAACTCTGGGCTCAGACACTTAACATTCCCTAGCTGTGTGACCCTGGGCAAGTCACTTAACCCCATTTGCCTCAGCAAAAAGCAAAAAAAAAAAAGTGCTAAGCCCTTTACGTACGTTATCTCATTTTATTCTTACAACAACCATGTGAGGTAGGCATTCTTATTCCCACTTTACAAATGATAAAACTGAAGATGACATATTAAGTATTTTGCACAGGATCACATAGCTAATGTATTTGAGATAGGATTTGAACTCTGGTTTTCCTGACTCCCAAGTCCAGTAGTCTAGCCACTGTGCCACAGCATCAGAGCCAAGCTCACCATTTTACAAATGAGGAAACTGGTCTCCAGAAAATTAAATGACTTTCTCAGGATCACATAGTGTCTAAGGATAGATTTGAATTTTGTTAGCTTAACACAAAGAACTATGGTTTTTCTCCTTTAAAAACCTTCATTTCCTTCTAGCAGGTAGAAAATGACTACATCTCTTTCTCTAATATTTCACAGATATGTACTTTAAAATAGTTTAGTGTTGAAAGGAAACAGGAGAGACCTAATTCATGAATTAAAAAAAAAACTTTTTAGCTTAAATATTTGACTCTTTAAAATATATAGAACTAATAATAACAGTGTTATAGTTCCTTAGTGGTCTTCACATTAATATGGAATAGTAGTTGTCTACAAATATTGCATTATATTTTTACAAATTAAGGACATATTTCAATTAGTTGTCATTTCATTTGTATTTACAGTGAGTGTCCATGTGGGCCAACACTGATCCGATTTGGAGGTAAAGCTAAGGACTATTCACCAAGAGCTAGAATTCGATCATGGATGGGGTAGGTTACAGTCTAGAAATTATTTTAATGGTTCTAAGTTTGCGTATGGTTCTGAAATTTACCCAGAGTATTATAAAATGTGAACTGAAATTTATTTTATTTGTTTTTTTAAAAGATAGGAAGTATTGTTTGAATTCTGTCTTTTGAAACCTTGATATCTATTCAACTGTACATATTCTTTCTGTACACTGTATGTTTTACTGTTTGTTTTACTCCCTTTACTAAAGACTGCCTTGTCCAGGGATATATAAGAATGCATATTAATTAGCAATTATTGATTAGTTTCTCATACAAAAGTTCAGAAGTTTAATTAACTTGTGTATATTATGTCCACCTACCTTTGGAATATATGTTCAGGATTGGCTCCTTCATTTAAAAAAATTGATTTAGCATATTTTAAACATGCTTATCTGTAGCAGAATATCATTGGAGCTAAACCAGCTGTATTGAATTTGGCTTAAAGCATTTATAGAGACCAAGGAACAGATATTAATTATGCCCATAGGATAAATATAGTACTGTACTAAGCATCATCTTCAGATGATTTGGGGGGAACTTCACAGAGAAGGTGCTACCTTAACTAAAACCCAGAGACATAGAAAGATTTCAATAGGGGCTATGGTAGAAGATTTCATTTCCTGTAACTAGAGATGGCATAAGGAAAGACAAATGTAAAAAGCAGAAGAGTAGCAGGAGGGCAAATAACCTCACTTGGCTGAAAGATAAGACTGTATGTAGGGGAATGTATTAATAATAAGACTAGAATAAGTTGGGGTTATATTTTAGAAGGCTTTGAATTTCAGGCTAAGGAGTCTATGCTGGATTAATTTGGTTAAGCCACACAAGGTTTTGGAGCAAGGATCCTCTAGAGTTGAGAAGATTTTCATAACTAGAGAGAAATTGGATTGGGAGAATTTTGGAGGCAGGAAGATCAATAAAGAAGTATTTTATATATACATAAAATAATCTGGGTGAAGAGTGAGATCCTGAATTAGATAGTGAGAATAGATAATGAAAAAGTAAAAATCAGTGGAATTTAATAACATTCTCATTCATTCGTGACATAAAATCATAAATTTTGTTCTAGATTTTTGAAGCATGTCAACTTGGAGGTATGGAGAGAAATTTGGATAGAAAATGGAAATGTGAAACTTGACATTTCACAAGAGGTTGGAGCTAGAGCTGGAGATTTGGAAGTCATAGAAGCTATGAAAGTAGATAATGAGCTCAAGAGAAAAGAGGGCCAAGCACATTTTGGGTTTTGTTTTTGTTTTGTTTTTCCCCAAGTTTAGGAGATAAAAGGAAGAGAAACCAGTGACTAGAGACAAGTAAAAAGGGCAAAGAGACTATTTCATTGGCATAGGTAGAGGAGAGAGTAATAAGAAACTGATACCAATTTGATTTAAGCAACATCTTTACAAAAATCAAAATTGTCACAGAGTAGTACATTCTTCATCCTCAGATTTCTAAACCAGCCAAATATTGTCAAGTATGGGGTTGAATAACTGAGTCCAATCAGTTTGTATTCTGTGTTTCTCAGGAGGAAGAAAATTGCTAAGATTATCTGTTATAGTGAAGACAGGGGCCATCATATATGAAAAAAAAACCAGTTAATTGAATTAGACAGTGAGGTTGTTACTTGAGAATTAAGTATTAAAGTAGAGGACTTTGGGTAAGATTGTTTGTCAAATATTTGGTTTTAGAATTATTAGGATAATATTGCTCATATTTTCTAGATCTTAACCATGGGTGTCACTTTGAACCCCAAAACTTTCTCCACAGATTTGTCTTTTTCATTTCCTACTCTCAGGGTATTAACTCACTTTTGAGTCTGATTACTGTGCTAAATGATTCATATATCTACATTTCCTGCCCTTACTTTTCACATATTTCCAATTGCCTATACAACTTTTTCACTTAATATGTCAGGTTTAAAAGACCAAGATAAAAATCTACATCTTTCCTCCTAAAACTGATTCCTACTAGTTTTTTTCAGGAGTATCAATAAACATTTTTTTGGTTTTGGTTCTCATCACTCCTACTACTTGAACTTTTTCAGGCTCTTAATTAATACCCGGGTTATCATAGCAGTCTCTTAGCCTCTCTCATTTTTCTACCTCCATTCTATTCTCTGTACCCTTCTCTGTCTAAAATATATAAACCCTGTTCTCGCTGTTAGTTCTCTGCTCAACAACATATAGTAACTATCTTCATTCTACCATGTCAAGTCCTATTTCCCCTGCTTGGCTTTCAGGGTCCTTGACAATATGTCCCTACCCTGTCTATCCAGCATCAGTTCTAGTAATCTCATTAATCCAGTGAAGCTGGTCTCATTTCCCCAGACTTTAAAATATTGTACCTTATTCCCATATACTTGACTTTTTTTTTTCCTTGTAATGTCCTCTTTTTCCATCTGACCTGAATCCTTCAGAGTCAAGTTGTAGTCTCACTTCTTGCATGAGACCATCTTCCCTGGCAACTACCACCTACACATTTCTGCTTACTTGATATTATATGGTTCTTTTGTTTTCTGTGTTTTATTTCTGCATATAGTTAGTAAATTCCTTGAGGACAATAAAAGTGTTATAAATACTTAACTGACTAGCATGTTTTCATTTCAGATATGAATTACCTTTTGACAGACATGACTGGATTGTTAATCGTTGTGGAACAGAAGTTAGATATGTTATTGACTATTATGATGGTGGAGAAGTTAATAAGGACTATCAGTTTACCATCTTGGATGTCCGTCCTGCTTTTGATTCTCTTACAGCTGTTTGGGACAGAATGAAAGTAGCATGGTGGCGCTGGACTTCATAACCATTGTTTTATTTTATTTCAAAAAAGAAAACTGTTATTTCCTTTAAAGAGACACATTAAACTATTTTCTCAATTTGATGTTGAATTGCTGATTTGGTGTGATTTAAATCCATAATGTTTTTGTTGGTTAATAGTTATACAATTTTTTATTTTTTATTTTGGTGAACTCATGCTACCTTGCCATGACAGAAATTACGTGGTTTCTGCTCTCCAATTTGGATTTCCCTCATCTTGTTTTCATTGTGACTTCAATATCTCACAGATTACATTGTAAAATTGATGTGATTATATAAAACCCTTGACTCTGGGTTTTTTTTTGTTTTTTACGGCTTTTTTCTTTTGTTTACCTGTGACTTATTTTTAAGAATTTTAAAGTAGGTGTGTGAAAAAACGATGCAATATTAATTGCCTAGGAAATAAACAAGCTTTTGTGTGATAGGCAATTTTTTGAAGATAAAATATAGCAAAATGCTTGCTGAATATTAAGAGTATACTAGTGGTATATTTGATATAGTTATTAAATCAGTTTTGGACTTCTGCATTTTCATTTAGGGTGAACTTTATAGTGATTTGAATTATAAAATTGTTTGGTGATAGAAATCATGTGGACCATAATAAAACAGACAAATTTTATGGACCATGATAAAACAGTTTCTAGTATGTTATATTAACTTTGAAATTTGACAGATAATGTTTTAAGGCTGGAGGTGACTTTTTCAAACTGTTAAAAGCATGACATTAAAACATGAAGAACTCCCTTTAGGACAAGTTTAATAGGCATGGTTTTTACTTATACATTAGATACACAAAACATTAAATTCTTTGCTCATATTGAGACTGGTTTGGTGGAGATTTTTATTTTTTCATGATAATTCTTAAGAGGTTTTACCTCAAAGAAATAAAAGTAGTGAACTTTTTGTTCTAGCAAGTTTTTTTGGTGAATTGAAAAAGCTTGGTAGTACTTGATATGAGGCAATGTGATGAGTTGATAACATGTTAGACTTGGAAGCAAACCCTGCCTCTGCACTTTTTATGCCTGAATTTCCTTAGCTATGAAATGGATATTGATAAGTGTGGTACTCCCATGGAGAAACAGTTTGATTAGACAGAGCACCAGCTATATGGAGTAAAGATCTTGTTTAACCTATTTCTAAGCCATAGTAGCTATGTGACAGTGGGTATATTACCTAGTACCTTAGTATTCTAGACAAGTCTTTGAAACTGAAATTACAGAGAAACTGCTATTTTGCATCAATGCAGAAAGTTTCTGTACTAAGTGTTCTGGGTTGAAATCACAGGTCCAGAGATAGGAGTGTTGTGAAGCTAAAATTAGATGATGTGGAGGTGGAGCCAAGGTGGCAGGAACTTGCCCAACCTCTCCCCCAAACCGCTGCAAAATCCTGATGCTAAAGCATCAGAACATCCCAAAAAGACAAGAGTAAAACATTTTCCAGCAGGTGACTTAGGTCAGCAGAAAATGTTTGTGACACCAGGTTCAGCATCAGCGCAACCTGAAATCAGCCCTGTTCCCGGCCCCCAGACAGCTCTGAATCAGCGGCACTATTAGTGGTTTCCAGACCTTTCAGCTCAGAGACAATGAAGAGGACTTGAAAAGTCTGACCCAGAGTGGGGAGCCCAGCATGTGCTCCTGGTGCAGGCCTACTTGGCCTGGGTCCTAGCAGTCAGCAAAGTGGGAGCACTGGAGGCTTCTGGAGCTCTCTGCCCAGGGACACGAGAGAGGACTTGGAAGGTCAGCAGAAAAGGTCTGTGGCAAAAGTATGGGAGTCCAATGTGCAGCCTCCAGCCCCAACTCCAGTGGGCCTAGTGGCAGCAAAGCTAGTCTCTCTTGCCTTAACACACTAGATCTTATGATGGGACAGGGAGACTCTTCTAACAGCTCCAGGGCAGAAAAAAGTGCCAACCGAAAGTTGGGACAGTGCACCCTCCACCCTGGAAACAGCCCTGCTTTAACAGCGTCAAAAACCAAGTAATAGACTAGAAAAGTGAGCAAACAATAAAAGCGTTTTTGACCATTGAAAGTTATGCTAATGAATATCAAATCACACTCAAAAGATAAAGTCAAAGGTCCTACATCCAAAGCCCTTCCAAAAAATGAGAATTGGGTTCAAGAGCTCAAAAGAGACTTTGAAAATCAATTAAGAGATAAAGGAAAAATTAAAAATTTAGAGTGATTTGAAAGAAAATACAAAAAGCTAATGAAAGAGAAGAATGCCTTTAAAAAAAAAAAAGTAAAATTGGCCAATTGGGAAAGGAGGTACAAAAGCTCACTGAGGAAAATAATTCCTTAAAAAATAGAATTGAGCAAATGGAAGCTAATGACTTTATGAGAAATCGAAACACAATAAAGCAAAGAAAAATAGAAAAAAATGAAATATTTCATTGGAAAATAGATCCGGGAGAATTTAAAAATTGGTCTACTTGAAAGTCATAACCAAAAAAAAAAAAAAGAGCCGGGACATCATCTTTCAAGAAATTATCAAGGAAAACTTGTCCTGAGATTCTAGAACCAAAGGGTAAAATAGAAATAGAAAGAATTCACTAATCACTTCCTGAAAGAGATCCTAAAGTGAAAACTCCCAGGAATACTATAGCTAAATTCCAGAATTCCTAAGTCAAGGAGAAAATATTGCAAGCATTCAAAAACAATTCAAATATAATGGAGCCACAGTCACAATAATACAAGATTTAGCAGTTTCTACATTAAAGGACTAGAAGACTTGGAATATGATATTTCAGAGAAAAATGGAGCTAGGATTACAACCAAGAATCACCTACCTGGAAAAACTTGAGCATAATCCTGCAGAAGAAAAGGTGGATATTCAATGAAATAGAGGATTTTTAAGCATTTGTGATGAAAAAACCAAAGTTGAATGGAAAATTTGATTTTCAAATACAGGACTATGGAGAAGCATAAGGAAGTAATCAGGAAAGTGATATATAAGGTTTATCTATTTTCATTCCTACATGGGAGGTGTATACTTGTATTCATTAGAACTTTCTCATTGTGACAGGAGTATATAAGGCAGAGGGCATAGGTGTGAGTTGAATATGAAGAGATCTTTTTTTTTTTAAAATGATGAAATTAAGGTGGGAGAAAGAAAGGGGGAAATGAAATGGTTCAAATTATCTGCCAGAAAAAAAAAAAAAAAGGAAGAAAAATGTCTTTGATGGAGAAGAGGTGAGTAAATCTTAAATCTCATCAAATTTGGCTCTGAAAGGAAATAATATACATAATCAATAGAGGTATTGAAATCTATTTTACCCTGCAGGAAACTAGGAGAAGAATGGGATATCAGAAGCAGTGAAGGGTGATAAAAGAGAAGGCATATTGGGAGAGAGTGATCAGTACCAAAACTCTTAAGAAGGGACAGGGTGAAAGGAGAGAGGATAAATGTGGGGGAAATACAGTTAGCAATAGTAATTGTAAAAAAAATTTCAAAGCAAGTTTTTCTGATAAGGCTTCATTTCTCAAACAGAATTTTATATTTATGAAATATAAACATAAAAATGTATAATTTATAAATTTCTAAAAATTTGTTTATAAATTGTATTAAAGTTTATATTTATGAAATTTATTTTAAAAAAGCCATTCCCCAATTGAAAAATGATCAGAAGATGATCTGTGTTCAAAGGGCTATAAATTCATGCATATCCTTTGACCCAACAACACCTTACTAGGCATGAATACCAAAAGAGATCAGGAAAATAACCTATATGTACAAAAAATACTCATAGCAGCTCTCTTCTCCGGGCAAAAAAATTGAAAATTAAGCGAATGCCCTCAATTGGAGAATGGCTCAATAAACTGTGGTATGTGTCTGTGATGGAATGTTACTGTTCTATGGGAAATGATGAGCAGGATGCTCTGGGGAAGCATCTCAGGGGACAGGGGAGGGCGGGGGGCGGGGGGGGGAATATACAAACATGGAAAGTACTCCATGAATTTAAGCAAAGTGAAATGTATTGTAGACAAAGTAATAGCAATGTTTTGGGGATGACCAGCTGTAAATGACTTTGCTGTTCTCAGTGCAATTATCCACAACTACTCTGAAGGACTTAACGATGAAAAATCCTTTTCGTACCCAGATAAGGAACTTATTGTGTCTAAATACAAATTGAAGCATTTTCTTTCTCTGTCTTTTTAATTTAATTTTTCTTGATGGCTTTTATTTTCATTAGGGTGAGATAACTATATTTTCTTTCACAACTTGACTTTATGGAACTGTTTTGCATAACTTCATATGTAGAGAACCTAGAACTCAAAAATTTTAAAAACAAAAAAAGTTTTGCATGTAATGGGAAAAATGCTAAAATTTAAAAATAAAATTAGATAATGTACATAAAATTTCTTGAAAACTTTAAAATGCTAAGTACATAATTGGTTAAGCACTTAATAAAGGATTTTTTAATGTGCTTTCATGTTTTGACTAAATTTGTATTTTAAAATGTATTACTTCAGGAGCTGACTGACTTCCTGTCGCTCTTGAATGGAGACTATCTCTACATTGAGACTACCCCCAGACTTGAGCAATCTAGACAAAAAGATTCATTTTCACCCTGAGTAGAATTTAGACTAGAGATTCCTTATTAGGTTGGGTGGGTTTGGATAGAGAAGAGCTCAGCCTTCAGAGACTGAGCTCTGAAAGTGAGGATAATAGAAAAAGGGGGAAATCTGAATTTCCCTAAATTATTAGTTACTAATAATTATTTCTCTCACCTTATTTCACATAATCCATCCACTAATGTTTAACTATATTCATTTTTAGATCACTCAACCCCAAGTGGAAGAAAAAAGTGAATTACTGTTTATCTGTTTCTCCATCATTACCTGATGCATATGTGGGAAAAGTTGAAAAAAAAAATTTAGTTGTGGTAAACTAAATAAATGTGAAAAAGGCAATGAAAAATCATGGGACCTGGGATCAAATTGTGTCTCTGTTACTTGGGCATATGACTTCACCTCTGTGGTATCAGTTTCTTCATCTTTGAAATGAGAGAGTGGCCCAATTACCTGTCCAATTCTGTTTTAGCTGGAAATCTGTGAATATATTGAGAGGCAGAAGTTACCTCAGCAATATTAAAGTCCCCAGTTCGGTATTGCAAGTATTAGCAAAAGAATTTGCAAACTCAATTTGTCTCCAAATTAAGGGCCAAAGATTTATTATGCTGCTGAGAGCAACTAAGTTCCAAGGAAATTTTAGCAAAGAGCCAGAAGCAAGAAGATAATTTTATTAGGAAAGAGAAACAAAGATCAAGTTCAAGTCATTGGTATGCTAATTTTATGGCTTAGAGATATAATTGAGGAGTGGTAGGGGTGGGGTTGCACCCATTACTGAATTCTATGGCTTCTTGAAGAGTATTGGATAGACTTAGAGCAGCTCCCAGTGAATTCTATGGCTTACTGACCAACAGCCAGCCAGTTTGTGGCACTGAGCTGGTAAGCTTTAGGGTTTCTCAGACAGTGCTACATTCCCCCTAGGAGCTACACCTCATCTTTTACCTACTTTTAACTTCCTTCAAAGTATAAGCAAATAATTGTCAAAGGATCAATTTCTTTTTAAGCCTGTTCATTTTCTAAAAAGCAAATTGCTTTGTGGCTAGGTGTTCAATAAAAATGTGCTTTTTGTCGTAGGTAGTTTGTTGAGAATACATTAAAATTTCATTGTCATTATGTCTAATTACAATTTTGGATCTATTTTAATCGTAGTTTAAAGGTATTGTTTAAAATATTTGTGGCTGTAGTTTTAGATTAATTACAAGAATACACTGGTTCAGGAGATAACTATTAGCCACAGTTATCTGAGGCCCCAATATTCCTGAATGGAACCAGGTGAAGATTTCACAAAAAGTCTATGAGGTGGAGTGGGTCAGACCCTAGGCCTAAGTTTCAGGAAGTCATGTGATCCCTATTGCCAAAAGTCTGTAGGGCAGGAAAAGTCAGATCCTAGGTCTAAGATTCAGTAAATTAGGTGACCCACAGGAAGTAGATAGCATTGCTGACCATTGGTCAATGGTTATTTCCTTTTCAATCCTTTCAATGAACCCACGTCTTTTGCTATTTAACCAAATTCACTATTTCTAGCTTGTTGCCAGATACCATCCTGAGAGATGGGAGCTGAGAGGCTCTGGGGCTGCTCAGCAGGTGTGCTTGGGCCTCTCCTTACAAGGATCAAATAAATGTTTCCTGTTTGTATCTGAAGATGTCTCTGAGTTTTGGTAAAGGGGTCTAGGCCCCATCCCACATAGTTTATGGGGGCTTGTCCGGGATCTGTGACTTCCCAGAAAGATGGCTGGGGTTCTGATGCAGGGAAGGCACTAGGTTTTTTGTTAAAAAAATTTTTTTTTTTTTTTAAAGGCCTGACTTTTACCTGTGGACCCAAGCTTTGGCCAAGATGGGGGCTATAGAAATAAAGTCAGCTAATTTTTGAGAGCAATGATTGGGGAGTTTGGCAATAGGTCATTTCAAGATTGCAAAAGTGCTTAGCATAAAACAAATGCTATGAGTGTTAACTTTATTGGATTTAATTGCTTCATATTTTATAACTTTATATGGATTTTTATATGAGGAAGAGAAAAAAAATATGCTCAATCAGTTCAGTGAAATTTATTATTTGAAATATAATAGTAAAAGCAGTTTTATGTAAATTGTAATCCCTTTCCACTGATTTTTAAATGAAAATTTAAGTCTGGAAATTTAGGGAACAACAGAAAAGCACTTGGCTGCTTTTAAAATCTGGCAGCAAACAGCCTAATCCGCAAACCTTTTCTGATTCACAGAGGGGGGAAACAAAGAGTAAACCTTATCTGGATCAGGTTTGCATTTTAAAAACCTGGAGACCTGAGAATATGCAACTCTGAATGGGAGGAGGTAAAAGAGAACAAAGAAAGCTGATGTCACTCAAAGAAAGTAAACAGACAAGAAGAGGAGTCTTTTTTTCTGAAATTCTTCTTAAATTGTAAATTTGTTAAGCTTCTTAAAACTATGTTAAGTAAGGTTATTATCCCTGAGAAATAACTTGTTTTGAGTTACATAGATCCCAATGAAAGAATGAATTTATGGATAATCTACAACTTTGTTTAGTAGGAACAATTTATAATAATTGACTTTTACATCAGGAATGTTGAACTTAAGTCCATCTCCTCAGATATCGATGAGTTGTAAATTTTCTACGATAAATCTCTTCAATTACTATTATAATCACTATTAAATGGTATGTGCTAGAATTGTGAGTTTGTTTACTTTAAACACAAGATCTGAGAAATTTGTATGCAAATATTGAAGTATTACTACTGGAAATTTAAATCTATATTTGATTCGATTTTAAGTTAAAAAAATAGGTTATTAAAACAAAGTTCTGGTAGCTTACCTTAGGGTGTCACATGTTTGTATCTCCTAATTAGATGAAGTATGTTGCTTTCTAAAATATGTTTTGTGTAATTTGTAAAAATTATGAGCTATGCTTTAAAATTTTGTCAGCTCTGCTGGACATGGCATAGGCTTTATGAAATTTGGTCCAAAGTTATTTAGATATTAGCTATATTGTGAATCTTAAAGTTTTTTTTTTTTAAAAAAAAAAGGTGAATTTAAAAAACATGGGACAAGACGGATTGATTTGCAAAAGCAATTGATAGCTTGCATGGAACATCTAGTTAGAATATCACAGGATAAAGTATTGATTTTTAAAATAACATTTTAATTAGTGTGTATGCTAAAATTGGAAATGACTAAATTATATGAGATTTTTGTCCATTTTTGTGATAGGCTATGCTTATGTTTATGTGGCTATCACTTATGAAAATTATGAAATTGTTAATTAAATTATTTGGGGTTATTGTTGTAATATTGAAACCTAAAATTGTTAGGTACTATATGGGTTATGTAGACACCAGATTATAGGCACCAAAAGCTGGGGTTCGGTAATGTGAGGAATTCATATTGGCCGTTATCTCTGGCAAAAGGTAGATTTATAATGAAGAGACAACCTTCTAGTGAAACTTGCCCTTTGCCAGGATAAAGGAAACACCCCATGGGGTTGGGGCATGCCCTTAGCTGGCAGGCTCAATCCTGAAAGGGGCTTAGCACCCTAAAAGTTAGGTAGTTGTAAGGAGAAGTGGACTCAAAAAGCATAGTGGAGTTAGGAGAGACAGCAGATGGCATGGGGGAAGGGGGGGGAAGGTTTAATCTACCCTTCGCTCACTGGATATGGCTTCTTAGGAATAAGAAAACAAACCTACTCACTGGAGCTCAACTCCCCCCCCCCAATTATTTGCTTCTATTGTTAATAACTGAATCTTTTTTATTTTTCAAATTTATGGCTGCTTTAAGGCAAGGTCATTCATGCTGTATCAAAGATTCCACTGCTTAGCAAAGCAAGAAACTTTTAAGAGGTTTGTTAGAACTGCAAATTCTTTGAAAATTGTTATTTCTACCAAGGTCTCCATCTGTCTTCATTAAATTATTTAACATTTATTTAAGTGCACAATGGTCTCTGTTTAATTAGTATGATAACAAATATGATCTATAGCTTTCTCAAAGTATGCAAAACAGAATTTTCACCTGATATCCCTGCACTAGTTTTGACTATCTTGCAGGCGCATTTGATAGATTATGCACAATGGTTTGTAAGATGTTTTGTTTTATTTTTATATATAGACCTGAGGCCCCTGATTACTAACACTTGATATTGAAATGAAATCTCTTGGGACTGTAACTAATACTATTTTGAGTTTCAAATTCAGTTATGATTGCCTGATAGATCATTAAGTCAGTAACCCACCATTCCAGAGAAATGCCATAAGTTACTCAGAGGGATGGCTTCTTGATGTCTTGATCTGGGCAAGAGCTGGGAGGACAACTTTGGCCTCTGATTAAGGTGGGATCCTTCTGACTCAGTTTCCCAGTTGTTTCCTTGCTTTCCACCTGATTATTCCTGAATCTGGCTATGAGGTGGAATTGTTACTCCAAGATTGGTTGTCAGAGCTAAGGATTCTTTATCCTATGCTCTCAGGCCCTAAGGATCTGAAGAATCAGTTTTGACTGATTATGTTGTAATCATATTTCTGCTTTTTCCTCTTTTAGCAAATTTCCATAATCAGGGCAAGTGGTCAGTAAGAGACAGGGGGCTCAATACAAGTAGATGATATCTAGTTCTGCAGTCCAGCCCTGGAAGCTTCTCTGGCTGCTGCCATAAAACACTTAACTTTCTTGCTTCCTGGGACAAGAGTTTCTTTGTCTAAAGGCTCACTTTGCTTATCAGTCTATTAAGTATTTGGGCCAACTCCCACCTCCCTTTTGCTGACTGCCCAAAGGATCAAACAATCATCATTCCCTGATCCAGCCATGACTTTTAAGGCTTTGAAAGCTAAATTGACCTCTCTCCCACATTAATCCTACCTAAAGCCTTTTACTTTATATGTTGATGAAAGGCTGGCTCAGGATCTTGATCCCAGAGTCCTTGCTTACTTCTCAAAGAAAACTTGGTGACTTTGGGGTGACCTTCCTAAGGTCTTAGAGCAGTGACTTCTATAGCCCTTCCAATTGAGGAAGCCCCTAAGCTCATCTTGGGTCAATCATTGAAGATTCTGGCTCCCCACCAGGTTTGGAGCATTTTTGCCCATTTGGGAAATCTATTCTGACTTCAAAAATGTTTTTTTGTGATCACTGGGGCTATATGGAAAGAAAGGGGATTTAATTATATTGGCAACCAAATATTCCTCCATTAAGTATGCAGGGAAACAATTACTGCAGGTTGTCCATAGACCTAGAGAGGTTTCTGTTATGTTTCATAAAGGAAGGGAATTCACTTCATGCCAAGTGAAACAGGTTTGCAGATTCAGCTGCCCATATTGCTGCCTTTTTGCTCCTGACTATGGCACCTTAATTCCTTAACTTCTGACTCCTGCATTCCTTCATTCCTGCATTGCTCCCAGGCAAGTAAATTCCGAAAGGATTGTTTAAAAAAAAACTGCTTTCAGTTTTGTTAACACCTGTACTAATTGGGTAAAAGCCTTCCCTTGTAAGACTAAGGGCTCTAGAGTTTTTGCTAAAGGAGATCATACTCACTTAACGCCACAAAATTCCACCCATTGCCCCTATTCCTTTGAGGAAACAAAAGCAGGAATTTGGGGAAAATGTTCTTTGGTATTCTAGGAAAAACTGTCTGGATGAGAGACATTCATCTCTCTCTTCCTCTGGGTAGGTTTCCTACTGTTCCCAGTAATCCCATATTAACTGAAATCTTGTTTATTCTTTTTTTTTTGCTCATATGTAGTCCTTGCATTTTTAATCTCCTTGTGAGAGTTGTTTCTCCAGACTCCAAATCATGAAATTCCAACAACCTGGTCAAACTGAAATCACTTATACCTGATTCTGATATTCAGCACTGGACACTGCTGCTGCCGCCAAGTCACTTCCTCAGTCTGGACCCCATTGGGCAGGGTCGGCTCTATGCCCTTTATCAGCCTGAAGCAGCTCTAGAAAATGAGACCTCCATCCCTTTGTCCCAAATGAGTCTGGGTCTGGACTGCCTGAGGTGGGAATGAGGTGACAATGGCCCTGAGGCTTCCGGGGCCTCCACAGTGCTGTGGTCCTATGGCTGCCAGATGCCAATCTGTTGGTCTGTGATGACTGGGCTTCCAAGACAGATATTGGGAGTTGGTGGGAGCAGGGTCTCTGATTCCTGCTCATTGTTCTAAGCAGCAATAGCCTGTCACCAGCTTACTTATGTGCTTAATCACTAGAATAGTTCAAGATTTCTTGGCTAAAATGGTTCCTGAAAGCTTCCACTGATATGATGCTGGTTCTAAATGGTAAAGGGTCGGATACAGTTAATATTGAAGAGAGGGACCAGCCTGAAGGCCTAGGTAACAAGGATGTCCTAGTGGAAGAAATGACTCAGGATTGGTGTGAGAAATAAAGAGGTAGAGAATGGGACCAGGGGAAGATGGAGTGGGTCAGACCCTGAGCCTAAGCTTCAGGAGGTTATGTAGGAAGTAGATAGCACTGCTGACCATTGGTCAATGGTTACTTCCTTTTCAGTTCACCCAATGAACCCGAGTCTTTTGCTGTTTAACAACTATTCACTACATCTGGCTCACAAGCCAAGCACCATGCTGGGAAATGGGAGCTGAGAGGCTCTGGGTCTGCTTAGGAGTTCTTGGGCTTCTCCTTGCAAGAATCAAATAAATGCTTCCTCTTTGTATCTGAAGATGCCTCTGAGTAGTCACTTTGGGTAAGGGGGTCTAGCCTCTGTCCCACACATTCCTGACTGCAGTGTATAGCAGTTTGGCCAATGACGCAGAATTTCCCCTCCCCATTTGCAGTCTTTCATCCCTAGATAAAAAGGTTAGGATATTCTAGTGTATGGTGCAGAGATGACCACTTCCTTATGTAGCCAAATACTATCAAGAAACTTCCTAGGAAGTTATAGTGTGAATTTAGAATATGACAGGTGCTTGCTATATTGATACCTAAAGCATTACACAGGACTATTATTCTCTACGTTTTCATAGAGTTCGTCATAACTACTGAAGAAAACCTCAATTTCATATACTTTTGGCAAACATCTAGAAAAGATAATCCTTTTCTAGATATTTTGGTTTTTGAGGGAATCCTGATAAATGTTTTTTTCTTTTTACTTATTGATCCTTTTAATCAAATTCATTGCTTTGCCCTTTGTGCAATTAACATAATTATTTCTTACTGAGATGATGAGTATTTCTGTTGTAAATTTAAAAAACAAAACCCCAAAATATCAAAACTATACCATGTTAAACTGTCAGTGATTAGAGGAAAGGTATCAAAAATTAATCTTATTCTCAGATTACTGAGTGACAATTTGTATACCATTTTACTAACAATTCATTTAACATTTCACATTAACTTTTACTAAGGCAGTACTCTGATGCCTCATCATGGTGTACAAATAATCCAGGAGGGAATGAGTTCTGGGAGTTCCTAATGAACAGGAGGAGCTTCAAGGATAAATTCAAGTGACTATCCCTTGACCAAGGATTATTCCTAATATAAGACTGACTCTTCAGAGCATTAGTCATCAACAGATGACTATTTTTAACTACTTCAACTCATGAAAATCACTTAGTACTAAGGTGTTTGGATGCTATAGTTTCATATTAGAAGGTTGTCTGCACAGAAGTAAAATCATAGATCCTGGTGATGTGTCATTATTAGTCATTTTGGGGTCTCTATCTGGATGAGTGAAGAAGTATCCATCTGTACAATCTCGGCAGTTTCCTAAATGAATCAATATAACCATCAAATGTGCTTTTTCTTTTGAAGCATTTTGAGTTTTGTTATAGGTGAAGATAGTGATTGAAACACCCTAGAGATGAAGTAGGGAGAAAGGACATATAAAAGCTAATGGTGCACATTTTATAATGACCTGCAGTTTTGACTGATGTAGTAAGTACATGAGATTTTATCTTCTTGGCTGTTTTAGACTTATTGACAAAAAAGTTCTTTACATTTTGGTGTCTCCTATTCTACAAATAGATCCAATGTTTCCATTCAACAAGAGTTAAGAAAAATCTAATAAGCATGGAAATTCAAAACAGAAGTTGGGTTGTATAGTTATTTGCTATATGAAAGACACTTTCTTTAAATTAGTGATTCTCAAACTTTAATTTTCAATATCCCTTTGTTATTAAAAATTGATATGTCCAGAGTTTTTGTTTATGTGAGCTATAGTTATATTTGCATTTTAGAAATAAAAACTAATTTTGAATTTGTAGATCCTCTGAAAGGGTTTTAGAGACCCCAGGATTCTCAACCACACTTTCAGAACTACTGTTCTAAATGACAAGTCCTATGCCTTTAAAATACTGAAACTAAGTACAATTTACACATAGGAAAAACATTTTATAAAAGAAAGTGTATTAGTAATTTGGCTCATGCCTGCTTGTTTCATTGTATTATTAACACTACTAATTTATTATAGTTTTTTTTTTTAAACTAATCAATCTGTATTTAAAGATAGCTATTATCTCTGTAACTAGCAAAGGATATTCTACACCAATGCTGTCTTTTTCTTAACAAACTTGGTAGCATCTAATTTTATAGGTGTTTTAAATTGCATATAGAATAAACTAACCAGGACCTGTGCTTGATGGATTTAAAGCTCTTTAAAATGACTGTTTCAAAAATAAAAATAAAAAAAGCTAAATAGTATAGTTTTATAGATTCAGCTTGTTGAATGGCTAGACCCACAGGAAAGCTATTAATGGTTCAGCATCAGCTTAAAAGATCTTAGAGTATCTATATTTGGCTTGATGCCATCATTATTCCAATGATATTTGTAAAGGAAAAGAACATGCTTAGAAGGTCTGATGATGGCACAAAGTTAGTATGGTGATTGATGAAAACATTCGGAGATAGGATTCAAAAGTATTTTAGCAGGATAATGTGTTGAGCCAAATCGAATTATTTAAAGGGAATCAATCAATAAGCATTAAATGCCTGCAATCAGCCATATGGGCAGCTAAGTGGCAGAGTCGATAAGAGTACCAGGCCTGGAGTCAAGAAGACATATCTTCCTGAATTCAAATCTGGCCTCAGATACTTATTAGCTGTGTGACTCTGGACAAGTCACTTAGTCCTGTTTGCCTTAGTTTCCTCATCTATAAAACAAGTAGAAAAAGGAAATGGCAAACCACTCCAATAGCTTTGCTACAAAAAACAAAACAAAACAAAAAAACACCCCAAGTAGGGCCATGAAAAGTTGATTATGATTAAAAGAATACTTAACAAAAGGGACAAACGCTTTACCATATGCTGAGGATACAAAGAAAAATGGAATGGAGATATATCATACTGATAAATGTAAAATCTCATTGTTATTAAATACAACAAATTTCACAACTAAGATGACTCAGCTAGACCTGTTTCTGAGAAAGATTTGGATGTTTGAGGAACTAAAAGTCCAATGGGAGTCATTAGTTGAGAGCTAATGAGATCTTTGGTTGCTTTTCAGGGTTGAAGTGGTGGACACGTGTGACCCTGATCAGAAAAGACTGGAGAGCTCCTGGAAGTAAACCAGAAGAATCATGCTATATACACATGCATATGCACACACGCGCACACGCGCACACACACACACACACACACACACACATTGGTTGATGGAATTGAGGCTATTTAACCAGAAAAATATTGGGAACACAATAGTTGGTTTAAAATACTTAAAGGACTGTCACATAGAAAAAGATTATATTGTTTCTGAAAACTTCCTAACAAAGTTCTCCAAAAAGGCAAATGGCCTACTTTGAGAGGTTGCAGGTTTCCCTGCATTGAGATAAAGCAAATACTTGAATGACTCACTTGCTAGGTGTGTTGTAGAAAGAATTCTTGTTCACATATGGATTGGACTAAATGATCTCTGAGGTACCTTCCAACTCAAATTTTGTGATTACATAGTATGTTCTTGCTATACATAAGCCAAATGCCACTTAATATAATCAAATTTACTTCTCTATACTCCTGGTTGAGTTTTCTTTTCTCTCTCTTTTTTTGTTAAACGATTTGTTTCTTCTTTAGATTTCTAGTGCTTAAGAGTCTAGCTTGTAAAGTGCTTGACAAATATTTACTGCTTGATTCTGAATGGTACTTGTTGGTCAGTCCTGTCTGACTCATGACCCTATTTGGGGTTTCTGCTGGCAGATACTAGAGTGATGTGTCATTTTCTTCTCCAGCTCATTTTACAAATGAGAAAAATAAGGCAAAAAGGGTGAAGTTATTTGCTCAGCATCACAGTTAGTGTCTTAAACCAGATTTGAACTCAGAAAGATGATTGTTCTTAATTCCAAACCCAGCACTGTGCCACCTACCTTTCTCAAAGTATGCAGAGCACTTAACATATTTTCTCACTTAATTCTTAACTCTAACAGGTGATGCTATCATTTATTTCTATTTTACAAATGAAAAAACTTGTTTTGAACATTTGCTGATTTTCCCAAATATTATACAATTTGTAGATATTCACCCTCAGGCCTTTCTGACTCACAAGTCCAATCCTCTAAAAACATTTTAGCTGAACATGGAGGGTTTTTATAAATGCTTCTACACTCAGTGTTTGTATTCTTCTGAATATACCCAACAGTTTCCCATAATGAATACTATATGTATAAAACCCAAAACACAGCCCACATTTTACATATTTTTAAAAGTTACACTATGGTTAACAAGAAATAATATAGAAAAATGAAAGCCTAGAAGTTACTACGTAACAAAATGTCATGTGAAAAAAAATTTTGTGAATATGAAGGTACATAACTTTCTTAAAGACTAATCCATCTTTGTATTTTGAAAAGGCATTAAATATTATGTGTGCGATCAATATGTGTCATAAAGAATAAATTTTATGTCTTTCTTTACAATCTCCTCAATTTTAATTTAGGAATATTTTATAGCATATTCACGGTACAAGGGTCAAAAATTAAGCATAATAGTTTCCTAAGTCACAATAATTGAATAATTTCTTCTTTTTTTCTTTCGGCAAGGATATTAGGGTTAACTGACTTGCCCAGAGTCACACAGCTAGTAAGTATGAGACAGGCTTTGAACTCAGGTTCTCTTGACTTCAGGGCTGGTGTTCTACTCACTGTGCCTTCTAGCTGCCCTAACTGAATAATTAAAAAAAAAATACAAATGCAACAACAGAGAAGTCCAGATTCTCTATTGTCCATGCTACTGTCTGGTTCTTACTCTGAAATATCCTTTCCTTACTGCTCTTTTTTCCAAATTTTGGCCATTGCCAGCAGTTTGAGATTGGGCTGATTTGAAGCACCTTCTAGAAAGATATAATCATAGTACTCTTTCCAGCTAGCATCAGATCCATTTTCTGCCTGTACTGTTCTTCTCTCCTTATGAGATTCTGTTCCAAACTCTTCAAAATTTCACCAAGATGCTCATATCTTTCTTCCTTCTTGTCACAGTTTTTCATAATTTTGTTGGCTTCTTCATAAATTTGTCTGCATGTAGTTAAATTTTCATTTCCTGCAGGCAGCTCACACTGAACAAAACTGATCCATATTTTGACATGCTGCATTCCTTATAGTAATCTCTGGCAAAGACTTTTTTCTTTTTTTCAGATTCTTCTAGTTCAATTTCAAAATCAGTTTAGGATTCACAAAGTCCTCTGGCAAATCTAAGCATGGTTGACTAATAGCCAATTCATATATTGCTAGGGATCTCTTAATATCTCCAAGAACTGTCTCTAACAAAGTTGAGTTACAATTTGCAGTTTTTTGGGGAAAATTCCAGGAATCTTTCATAGTTTCCTGCACTGTTGAAACTGCAGCTCCAATTCATTGCAGAGTTTAAACAATTTGTTTCTGGGACATATGCCAACAGAAGTTCCCAAAGCTCTTCTGGCAAATGGTAGATTTTTCTGCTCTGTTTGAAACTGAGCATACAATAGCTATATTTTGCCAACTTAAACTTTTTGTGAGAAATCAAGTTCAAATAAGTTTGATATGCCTGATCGTATGCCTTCAAATCTTTATGAAGTGCATAGTTGATCCAAAGATAGTTATACCATTTCCAATACCTCTTCTCTTGGATCTATGGTAATTGGCAATGGCTGTTTCATACACCTCTCACACAGTGTTTGTTCCCACATCACTTTCCACCAATTGAAAATAATCAGGCATCATAATTATGTGGATTTGTCTTTCCCTACTCTTCATAGTGGAATTTCTGTTTACTCACAATGATGTCATCAGTACCTCACCTATCCTCAATTTTTTTTTCAAAGACTGCAGAATTTTTGAAGAGTTCTTGAGCCTCCTGTTTTGAAATCCTGTCAAGGTATATTCATTGATCAATTTTATTCTTTCAAATTCTTCCAGGTTTCTTCAAATTTTGCAAAGGCCACGTAGAGATGTTCATCCATATAGCTCTTTCATACACTTTTCTTAAATGAGCAAAGTGGCTGTTTTTTTTTCAAAGCAAGCATACTGAGCCAGTTCTTCACATCAGAGTGCAGGAGGCCAAGTCTTTCATAAATGCCATTGCCAGATGCCAGATCTTTTTATATCTCAGTTCAAAGTTAATGTAAGAGTGCCAGGCTTAGATTGCTATTCCATCCAGCATTCAAATATTTGCCAGCTTCCAGCAGCACTTCCCAACATCTCCTCCATATAAGTGTATTTATACCAGAATTGGTTGACCTGGGGAACAACTGTGATGGCCTGATCCCAGTTATTTTGGGCAAAATTTACTTGGTGATTTTTCATCTTTATTTCGACAGCCCACATCTAAGGCAGGCTGTTACATAAACCAAGCCCTTTAAATTTCTTTTAGACTCTCTTCCCAATGTGCCTATTTTATCCATTTACTAATCACACTTCTGTCCTTGCATTTCCTCAAAAATCTTATTCTTAGTTTATCATCATTTAGTTCTTCCTCATCTGTGGTCTTCTGTTGAGGAGGTGGTGGAAGAAATTCAAGCTCTTAAGCCTCCCTTAAAAGTTGTTCGGCCGTGATCTGTACTTGAGCAGGGGTTTTATTTTTCGTCCTAGTCACTTTGGGGATCCGCTGCTTTCCGGCCGCGGTGGAGGCTGCCATGTTCGCGTGGATAGGCCCCACTCGAAGGCCGTTGCATTCAGCCACTTTCGCCTGGTAAGCTGTCAGCAACTGTTCCCTTAGTCGCCCACGGCGCTCAGAAAGATTCAAAAGACCCGGAAACGGAACTGTCTTCACCTAGATGGGACCCTTCTCCCTTTGCTATCAGTATGGAAAAAACGCCGTTTCCATAGTAACCGGCATTCATATGTCTATCCCGGAATTAGAGAGAACCCTGTAGCTGAAGTGAACCAAGTAATAGGGGTTCAGCTCGGTGCAGCGGAGGGTTTGCACGTATTCTCCCTATTGTATACTCCCTGTGGTTTGGGTGTGAGGGAGAAGCTTTACAGGTGTTCCAAGCAAAGGAGACTTGCCGAGAGAGACCTGGAACAGCAACCAGCCGACTCTGGGGCCGAGGGGGGGAGGGGAGAGGCAAGGAGGGGAAAGCACAGACTACCACTTCCAGAATGCAAAGCGACACTACTATGGAAACATATCCTCTCGAGATCCGGCTTCTAGGCCGAGTTGCATCCTGGGTATTGTAGTCTATATTTACCATCCACATACTTTACATAGTCCTTTTTTGTCTAGGATATACAATAAGAAAAATAGTCTCTGTCCTCAATAATTAGTATTCTGATGGAGGAGACCACGTGTCCATAAATGGATATACATAAAGTGAAAAGTACCTTTTCACTTATATAGTAAGTCCATTTTAAGGCACAATAAAAAAGATGATTGAATGAGATTCACGTGATCCCCAAGTATTTTACAATTGATTCTGAACCTTTGCAGCACTCCTCCAGAGTAGGCCATTAATACCAGAGTACTTGTCATACCTTTTGAAAATTGCATTTTTAACAACCTAGTTTGTATGTGACATTTACAATCATTTATTTTCCTGGTATAATCAAAATGTACAGACATAGGAAATAAGTTAGTGTTCTATTTTGCAAGTAGTATTTTAAGGGAAATTCTGTTCATTTTTTGTTTTTATTTTTTTTTTCCAACAAAATAGAAAAGTTTTGCATAAGACCCTGCAGGGACTGATTGCATGTCTGTGTTCTAGGGACCAGCCTGGTTAAGTGCTGAAGGCTTACCAGAAGTAAAAATCATCCTCAGACTACAATGAATCAACAAGTATAAATACAGGGAGTCAAATCCATTTTTATTAGTGGCCAAATCCCCAGTATTGAATCCAGTTAAAATCAGATGCCTAGGTATAGAACAAAGAATGTATATGTGGTCCAGAAGTCACTCCATGCTTAGAGGATCTTAGTATGGTCTTATTTCAAAGTGTATTGTAAAGTCTAATCACAATAATATTGGATTCTAATTTAAAAAAATAGAAATCATCAGTGGAACAGAGTAGTTGAATAGTCAATTAAGAATATGGAGTGCCTAGTATAAACCCCACATAGGCTTTGGAGGTATGACTAGAAAGAAGGAAATCTTTCCTCCTCTCGATGAGTTTACATTCTAACAGTAGCCAGAAAGCACACAGGTAAGTATGTGCAGAATAAATATTAAAAAGATGCAAAAGAATAAAATACAATTTAGTTAAAGAAAAAGAATGCTGTCATCTGGAAGGACCAGATAATGTTTCATGTGGAAGATAGTACTTGAATTGTGTCCTCAAGGAATGAATTCCAGGAATGAAGAATGAACAGTGCAAAGACAAAATGAAAGGACATGAGTTGAAGTGTGTGAAAAAGGGATAAAGGCTTTTGAATATAACACAGTATGAGAAGAAGAGCAATATACAAAGACATTGTGATGATAAATTGGAGATAAGTTATTTAACTAAAGAGTTTATATTTTATCCTAGAGGCAATAAAAAGCCACTCGATTTTACTGAATAGGGGAATGACATAAAAATATTCATTGTTTTTTTCCTGAATAGTATTTTATTTTCCTGAATAGTATTTTTAGTTTTCAACATTCATTTTTGTAAGATTTTGTGTTCCAAACTGTCTCTCTCCCCAAGCCAGTAAATAAGCTGATATGTTAAACATGTATAATCTTTTTAAGCATATTTCCATATTTGTCAAGTTGTACCAAAAAAAAAATAAAAAAAAAAGATCAGACCAAAAGGGAAAAAAAAAAACACAAGAAAGAAAAAGCCAACAACCAACCAAACAAAAATATGAAAATACTATGCTTTGATTCACATCCATAGTTCCATAGTCTCCACAGTTCTCTCTTTAGATGTGGATGGCATTTTCCATCCCATGTCCATGGGAATTGTCTTGAATCACATTACTTGGAAGAGCCAAGTCCATCACAGTTGATCATCTAATAATCTTTCTGTTACCAAGTCACATACATTTTTTTTAATCACTTTAGCAGAGAATGGAGGGGAGTGGGGAAAGATTTTGGCATGCAGACCAATGTTGAGACTTGCTCCAGGCAAGAGCTGATGAGGATATGAATTAAGGAGGTGACCATAAAGAGAAAGGGTGAAATGTGAGAGATTGAGGAGGTAGAAATGGCAAGATTTGGTAAATGATTGGATTTAAGAGGAAGGGAAAATAAAGAGCTGAGGATGACACCCAAGTTGTGAACCTGAGGAATTAGAAGAAAGGTGATGCAGTTTTTTTGGCAGAAATACCAAGTTTGGAAGAATGGCGGGTTTGAAGGAAAGATAAATGAGTTCTTTGTAGACATGTTGAGTTTGCTATGTCTTTGGAACATTCCAATAGATGATTATGTACGACTAGAGGCTAGGGAAAAATTAAGACTGGGATTTATGGATATGTGAGCTATCTCCCTTCTTATCTTTGAGCACGGATAAGGCTAAGTGAAGGAATATTTTGTGGGGTTTAAGAAAACTAAGGAATTGGTGGATTAGGGAGTTTGAGCAGCACCAACATGAATATTGAAGTCCTCTAGTTCACAGGCAGTAGTTGGGAAAGAGGAAAAGAGTAAAGTCAAATGCTGAATTTGTTGCGCTGGTACAACAGCCCTTGTGAATGAGTAGGAAGTAAAATAGTAATTTAGTGGACTTCAAAGAGAAGAGGTGATAGCAAAGGGCAAGTCTAGATAGGGAAGAGAAGAGCAAGGAGGATCTCAATTTCCCCTCCAGACTAGTGTGTTGGAGATATGGATGAGAGTGAGTGAAAATACAGTCAGTGCTAGAGTCAGTCAATAAATATTAAAAGTGCCTGTGAGCTAGGAATTGTGCCAAGTGCTGGAGATAAAGATATCAGACAGTCCCTGCTCTCAAGAGGCTCACAGCCTAATAAGAGAGACAAAGTTTAAAGAACTATATACAAATAAGATACATACATACATAATTTTAATATATTTATTATATTACATACATATTAAATTGAGGTAATCAGAAGAAGGAGAGTACTAGCATTACTAGGGCACTGAAAAAAATTAATTGTAGAAAATAGAATAGCTGAGACTTATTTGAAAACAGGAGAGGAACCAAATCTTAGTAAAAGTAAGTAGATGGAAAGATTCTGAGAAAGGGAAGCTTGTTCTTCATGGTACAGGAATAACAGCAACACAATGGAAATGTAAATTGAGATGCCCCATCTCATAGGCCCAATGTGCCCAACCTCATCCTGATATCATTTGGTAAAAGGAATTTGTGGGTAATTGGCAGTGTCATAAAAAGGACTTGTGACAGGAGGGATGGAGGCACAGGAAAGTGCAATTGAAGAGTGAGCCATCAATTGGAACAAATACAGCATTCTACCACTTTCTCCTTCTCAGGACATTCATGGATGATTGAAGATCCACCAAAAATGACATAAACAAAGAGAAAAGATCATGGCACTTGGGGACAAAAGCCCAGTTTCCTGGAGCACACCCTATTGCAGAAGAGCTTCCTAACAGGGGATTGTACTGAATTATACTATCCTACCCAATCCTACAGAAAGTCCAAGAAAGCATTGTCTAAAAGGAGATTAGAAGAACACAACCTATAACCTATCCAACCAGAAACCAAAGGATTTCCATAGTAACTAGGGCAAACAAAGTAATTTTCAGTGTATGGCTTCCCTATCAGGATCCATTCTGATCATTTGATCAGTACTCAAGGATGTGTTCAATTAGACAGGAATCAAAGTTTGGTGCTTAAACTCTGGCACCCTCAAGGAGACCCTGAGCCAGAATATTTGAATTGCACATTACAGAGACCCCCAGAGCCTGACCAGCAGGCTTCATGGAAGCAACACATGCCTTTTTAAGTACCTGCCTTTACTTCCAAAAAGGTCAACACTACTCACTGGTTTTACTTTGCACTTTTTGATGTTTCCATGGCTGCCATAACTCCCAATTGATTTCTTCTCTAAAGCTTCACAAGTCCATTGTTTCTGGTTTTCTACCATTCTGTGATGCTATGATTCTCTGTATGGAGTTGGCCTTGAAAAACTTTGTTTTTTTCTGCCCTTTTTATACATCTCCTAATATATTATACTTGAGTGATTAATGACAAAAGGGCAAGATTGATTAAATTGGTTCAGACAGATGGTGTCGGACACAGAAAGCCTTTCTTACAGAATGCATATTCTTCTTTGGCAAATTTCTTTCTAAATGGCACCAGAAATAGAAATTTCTTTGCCTGTAAGCAATCCCTCCAACTGAAGATGCTTGTGTTCTTTACTCCCTGGTATTTAAGCTTTATAACAACCTTTCTAGAAAATGCCCCCCAAAAAATTGACAGAGGGTTATCTCAACAGGACAAAATAATTCTTCTACTTCCTGGTGCTATCAGTGCTGAATGTTTCCATAATACTGCTAAAGGGAATTTTGGTCATTGTATCCTAACATCCATGGCAATTCTTCTGACAGATTTCCAGGAGGCAGAGTCAGAAGGGATAAATATTTCCAATGAAGCTATCCGTGTTCCCACAGGAGGATCTGGCCTTTTTATTGTCAAGTCGGCAAGTTTTTTCCTTTCCTTTGAGTACTAAGGAGGATAGAGAAGAAAAAAACAATTGACTTTCTACGTTCTTCTCTGTAATATACTTCCCAAAGGAATAGATTCTGTGAAGACTTTCTTTGCATAAATGAAATTGTTTTACATAAAAAATTGCTCAATGCTTTAAATTAACCTTTTTTCATGATTTTGGAGGGAACTTAAGGAAAAATAAGTAGCATCCTATTATGGAGGTGACAACGTGGATTCTATGATCAGCCACACTACTGGGACCAGATTAAAATGTAATTGGGAAATATTTTTAAAATAAATAAAAATATAATCAAACATAGTAAACTGAACATAGTAGCATGTGTTTTTCTAAGTTAATATGTGGCTGCAGGGATCCTTACCATTTAAAGGCCTCTGTTTTTATTGATTTTTTTTACATTTATTTATTTTTTTAAATTTTACATCATCTTCCTGGCCCTCTCAGGAGATTGCAATGTTTATGGGATCTTTGGCAAGGATCCAGAAACTAGCTAAAGGTTTCCTGAGGCCAAGGATCAGATATCAAGTAGCAGAAAGATAGGAAGTATGTTTATGGATCACTGGCAGTTTGAAATGTGATTAAATTACTATTTGGCTGATTAAAAGTTGTGATCATAGTTTTGGAAAATTATATATCCCAAACAGAGATTTGGATTATATGATCACAAAGTGGATTTATTTTTTTTTTATAAAGCTTTTTATTTACAAAACATATGAGTGACCTTTCAACATTGACCTTTGCAAAAAAACTTTTTTTTCCCAAGCTTTTCCTTTCCTTCCCCCCACCCCCCACCCCTAGATGACAGGTAATCTAATACATGCTAGATAGGATAAATTATATGACAAATACAATACATGGATACATATCTATACAGTTATCTTACTGCACAAGAAACATCAGATCTAGAAAGAGAAGAAGAAAAAAACAACCTAAGAAGGAAAACAAAATGCATGGAAATATTCACAGAAAGCGTTAAAATGCTGTGTTGTGGTTCACTCTCAGTTCTCACAGGCCTCTCTCTGGATGTATATGACTATCTTCATCGCAGCACAACTGGTTTGAATCACATCATTGTTGAAGAGAACCATGTCCATCAAAATTGATCATCGTATAGTCTTGTTGCTGTGTTTAATGTTCTCTTGTTCTGCTGATTTCACTCAGCATCAGTTCATGCAAGTCTCTCCAATCCTCTCTGAAATCCTCCTGTTGGTCATTTCTTACAGAACAATA